>JAUNZO010003137.1:0-121104 GCA_031894775.1 Chloris gayana
GAGAGAGTATGGGCTATAAATACTCTCTCAGCCCATCACTATTAGGGTTGTTTATTTGCAAGTTAGCTTAGCTACTTCATCGCACACGCGCGCGTTGGCTAAACCTCCCGTATACTTGTATTCAGGACCCCACCATAGTTGAACTTAGTTTGTGAGCTTCAATTCCGTCTTGAAATTTCAGTTCTTGTTTACTTGTTCTTGCTAGTTCTTCGATTGCTTGCAGGACGAGTGCCCTCGTGCCCGGTGGTCGCACTTCCACAAGATTGCGGCAACCATTGGAGGCGGTGTATCGGTTGCTAAGGCGCAGCGTTTTCGGACGGTTGTAGTCGGGCCGTGAACGTCGTTTCCATCCACCAAATCGAGTTATCTTCATCTCTCATCGAAAGATCGGCACGAAAACCCTCGCGGGTTTCTATCACGCACCGGTAGTGACTAGGAGTCCTAAAATGTGTTCTGGAACGACCCGTGCGGGAAACACCGACGCACAACTTTTTTTCATATTCACGTGGGACCAACAGGTGACCCGCTTTTATTGCGCCGCAACAAGTTGTGAAAACCGTATTTTTCGCACCTGGTAGTGACTAGGAGTCTTAAAATGTGTTCGGGAACGACCCGTGCGCAAAACACCCACGCACAATTTTATTCATGTTCGGGTGGGTCCACTAGTGAGGCGCATTTATTGCGTCGGGACAAGTTGTGAAAACCGCGTTTTCCACATGCGGTAGTGATTCGCAGTCCTAAAATGTGTTATAGAACAACCCGTGCGCTAAACCTCGACGCAGAATTTTTATCACATTCGGTTGGGCCCACTAGCGACACCGTGCCGAGACAAGTTGTGAAAACCGTGTTTTCCGCACCGGTAGTGACTGGGAGTCCTAAAATGTGTTCGGAACGACCCGTGCGCGAAACACCGACACACAACTTTGTTCATCTTCACATTGGCCCATTAGTGACCAGCATTTATTGCGCTGGGACAAGTTGTGAAAACCGTATTTTCGGCACCAAGTAGTGACTAGGAGACCTAAAATGTGTTCGGGAACGACCCGTGCGCAACACACCCACGCACAATTTTTATTCATGTTCGGGTGGGCCCACTAGTGAACCGCATTCATTGCGTCGGGACAAGTTGTGAAAACTACGTTTTCCACACCCGGTAGTGAGTAGGAGTCCTAAAATGTGTTCTAGAACAACCCGTGCGCGAAACATCGACGCACAATGTTGGGGGAAGATCACCACCTTACCCCAATGGGCCGGCCCGAAGGAAACGAGGCCCAACAAGGCCTCGGAGCAAGCGCCTCACGCATCTAGCGGCCCAAAGAAGCACTTGGTGGGGAGGATTGGCCTAACCAAGGCCCAATAAGGGCATGAAGAGGGAATTTAGTCGAAGAGTAGATAGAATAGAGAGGGCATAAGTGTAACTTGAGTTGGCCGATAGTGACTATCGGGGTTGAGAGAGTATGGGCTATAAATACTCTCTCAGCCCATCACTATTAGGGTTGTTTATTTGCAAGTTAGCTTAGCTACTTCATCGCACACGCGCGCGTTGGCTAAACCTCCCGTATACTTGTATTCAGGACCCCACCATAGTTGAACTTAGTTTGTGAGCTTCAATTCCGTCTTGAAATTTCAGTTCTTGTTTACTTGTTCTTGCTAGTTCTTCGATTGCTTGCAGTGACGAGTGCCCTCGTGCCCGGTGGTCGCACTTCCACAAGATTGCGGCAACCATTGGAGGTGGTGTATCGGTTGCTAAGGCGCAGCGTTTTCGGACGGTTGTAGTCGGGCCGTGAACGTCGTTTCCATCCACCAAATCGAGTTATCTTCATCTCGTCATCGAAAGATCGGCACGAAAACCCTCGCGGGTTTCTATCACGCACCGGTAGTGACTAGGAGTCCTAAAATGTGTTCTGGAACGACCCGTGCGGGAAACACCGACACACAACTTTTTTTCATATTCACGTGGGACCAACAAGTGACCCGCTTTTATTGCGCCACAACAAGTTGTGAAAGCCGTATTTTCCGCACCTGGTAGTGACTATGAGTCTTAAAATGTGTTCGGGAACGACCCGTGCGTAAAACACCCACGCACAATTTTATTCATGTTCGGGTCGGTCCACTAGTGAGGCGCATTTATTGCGTCGGGACAAGTTGTGAAAACCGTGTTTTCCACATGCGGTAGTGATTCGCGGGCCTAAAATGTGTTCTAGAACAACCCGTGCGCTAAACCTCGACGCAGAATTTTTATCACATCCGGGTGGGCCCACTAGCGACGCCGTGCCGAGACAAGTTGTGAAAACCATGTTTTCCGCACTGGTAGGGACTAGGAGTCCTAAAATGTGTTCTGGAACGACCCGTGCGCGAAACACCGACGCACAAATTTGTTCATCTTCACATTGGCCCATTAGTGACCAGCATTTATTGCGCCGGGACAAGTTGTGAAAA
This sequence comes from Chloris gayana, assembly GCA_031894775.1. Lineage (NCBI taxonomy): Eukaryota > Viridiplantae > Streptophyta > Magnoliopsida > Poales > Poaceae > Chloris > Chloris gayana. Next base: position 2,440 of record JAUNZO010003137.1, read on the forward strand.
CCGTATTTTCCGCACCAAGTAGTGACTAGGAGACCTAAAATGTGTTCGGGAACGACCCGTGCGCAACACACCCACGCACAATTTTTATTCATGTTCGGGTGGGCCCACTAGTGAACCGCATTCATTGCGTCGGGACAAGTTGTGAAAACTACGTTTTCCACACCCGGTAGTGAGTTGGAGTCCTAAAATGTGTTCTAGAACAACCTCGTGCGCGAAACATCGACGCACAATGTTGGGGGAAGATCACCACCTTACCCCAATGGGCCGCCCGAAAGGAAACAGGCCCAACAAGGCCTCGGAGCAAGCGCCTCACGCATCTAGCGGCCCAAAGAAGCACTTGGTGGGGAGGATTGGCCCAACCAAGGCCCAATAAGGGCATGAAGAGGGAATTTAGTCGAAGAGTAGATAGAATAGAGAGGGAATAAGTGTAACTTGAGGTGGCCGATAGTGACTATCGTGGTTGAGAGAGTATGGGCTATAAATACTCTCTCAGCCCATCACTATTAGGGTTGTTTATTTGCAAGTTAGCTTAGCTACTTCATCGCACACACGCGCGTTGGCTAAACCTCCCGTATACTTGTATTCAGGACCCCACCATAGTTGAACTTAGTTTGTGAGCTTCAATTCCGTCTTGAAATTTCAGTTCTTGTTTACTTGTTCTTGCTAGTTCTTTGATTGCTTGCAGGACAAGTGCCCTCGTGGCCGGTGGTCGCACTTCCACAAGATTGCGGCAACCATTGGAGGCGGTGTATCGGTTGCTAAGGCGCAGCGTTTTCGAACGGTTGTAGTCGGGCCGTGAACGTCGTTTCCATCCACTAAATCGAGTTATCTTCATCTCTCATCGAAAGATCGGCACGAAAACCCTCGCGGGTTTCTATCACGCACTGGTAGTGACTAGGAGTCCTAAAATGTGTTCTGGAACGACCCGTGCGGGAAACACCGACGCACAACTTTTTTTCATATTCACGTGGGACCAACAGGTGACCCGCTTTTATTGCGCCGCAACAAGTTGTGAAAACCGTATTTTCCGCACCTGGTAGTGACTAGGAGTCTTAAAATGTGTTCGGGAACGACCCGTGCGCAAAACACCCACGCACAATTTTATTCATGTTCGGGTGGGTCCACTAGTGAGGCGCATTTATTGCGTCGGGACAAGTTGTGAAAACCGCGTTTTCCACATGCGGTAGTGATTCGCAGTCCTAAAATGTGTTATAGAACAACCCGTGCGCTAAACCTCGACGCAGAATTTTTATCACATTCGGTTGGGCCCACTAGCGACGCCGTGCCGAGACAAGTTGTGAAAACCGTGTTTTCCGCACTGGTAGTGACTGGGAGTCCTAAAATGTGTTCTGGAACGACCCGTGCGCGAAACACCGACACACAACTTTGTTCATCTTCACATTGGCCCATTAGTGACCAGCATTTATTGCGCCGGGACAAGTTGTGAAAACCGTATTTTCGGCACCAAGTAGTGACTAGGAGACCTAAAATGTGTTCGGGAACGACCCGTGCGCAACACACCCACGCACAATTTTTATTCATGTTCGGGTGGGCCCACAAGTGAACCGCATTCATTGCGTCGGGACAAGTTGTGAAAACTACGTTTTCCACACCCGTAGTGAGTAGGAGTCCTAAAATGTGTTCTAGAACAACCTCGTGCGCGAAACATCGACGCACAATGTTGGGGGAAGATCACCACCTTACCCCAATGGGCCGGCCCGGAAGGAAACAGGCCCAACAAGGCCTCGGAGCAAGCGCCTCACGCATCTAGCGGCCCAAAGAAGCACTTGGTGGGGAGGATTGGCCTAACCAAGGCCCAATAAGGGCATGAAGAGGGAATTTAGTCGAAGAGTAGATAGAATAGAGAGGGCATAAGTGTAACTTGAGTTGGCCGATAGTGACTATCGGGGTTGAGAGAGTATGGGCTATAAATACTCTCTCAGCCCATCACTATTAGGGTTGTTTATTTGCAAGTTAGCTTCGCTACTTCATCGCACACGCGCGCGTTGGCTAAACCTCCCGTATACTTGTATTCAGGACCCCACCATAGTTGAACTTAGTTTGTGAGCTTCAATTCCGTCTTGAAATTTCAGTTCTTGTTTACTTGTTCTTGCTAGTTCTTCGATTGCTTGCAGGACGAGTGCCCTCGTGCCCGGTGGTCGCACTTCCACAAGATTGCGGCAACCATTGGAGGTGGTGTATCGGTTGCTAAGGCGCAGCGTTTTCGGACGGTTGTAGTCGGGCTGTGAACGTCGTTTCCATCCACCAAATCGAGTTATCTTCATCTCGTCATCGAAAGATCGGCACGAAAACCCTCGCGGGTTTCTATCACGCACCGGTAGTGACTAGGAGTCCTAAAATGTGTTCTCGGAACGACCCGTGCGGGAAACACCGACACACAACTTTTTTTCATATTCACGTGGGACCAACAGTGACCCGCTTTTATTGCGCCACAACAAGTTGTGAAAGCCGTATTTTCCGCACCTGGTAGTGACTATGAGTCTTAAAATGTGTTCGGGAACGACCCGTGCGTAAAACACCCACGCACAATTTTATTCATGTTCGGGTCGGTCCACTAGTGAGGCGCATTTATTGCGTCGGGACAAGTTGTGAAAACCGTGTTTTCCACATGCGGTAGTGATTCGCGGGCCTAAAATGTGTTCTAGAACAACCCGTGCGCTAAACCTCGACGCAGAATTTTTATCACATCCGGGTGGGCCCACTAGCGACGCCGTGCCGAGACAAGTTGTGAAAACCATGTTTTCCGCACTGGTAGGGACTAGGAGTCCTAAAATGTGTTCTGGAACGACCCGTGCGCGAAACACCGACGCACAAATTTGTTCATCTTCACATTGGCCCATTAGTGACCAACATTTATTGCGCCGGACAAGTTGTGAAAACCGTATTTTCCGCACCAAGTAGTGACTAGGAGACCTAAAATGTGTTCGGGAACGACCCGTGCGCAACACACCCACGCACAATTTTTATTCATGTTCGGGTGGGCCCACTAGTGAACCGCATTCATTGCGTCGGGACAAGTTGTGAAAACTGCGTTTTCCACACCCGGTAGTGAGTTGGAGTCCTAAAATGTGTTCTAGAACAACCCGTGCGCGAAACATCGACGCACAATGTTGGGGGAAGATCACCACCTTACCCCAATGGGCCGCCCCGAAAGGAAATAGGCCCAACAAGGCCTCGGAGCAAGCGCCTCACGCATCTAGCGGCCCAAAGAAGCACTTGGTGGGGAGGATTGGCCCAACCAAGGCCCAATAAGGGCATGAAGAGGGAATTTAGTCGAAGAGTAGATAGAATAGAGAGGGAATAAGTGTAACTTGAGGTGGCCGATAGTGACTATCGTGGTTGAGAGAGTATGGGCTATAAATACTCTCTCAGCCCATCACTATTAGGGTTGTTTATTTGCAAGTTAGCTTAGCTACTTCATCGCACACACGCGCGTTGGCTAAACCTCCCGTATACTTGTATTCAGGACCCCACCATAGTTGAACTTAGTTTGTGAGCTTCAATTCCGTCTTGAAATTTCAGTTCTTGTTTACTTGTTCTTGCTAGTTCTTCGATTGCTTGCAGGACGAGTGCCCTCGTGGCCGGTGGTCGCACTTCCACAAGATTGCGGCAACCATTGGAGGCGGTGTATCGGTTGCTAAGGCGCAGCGTTTTCGAACGGTTGTAGTCGGGCCGTGAACGTCGTTTCCATCAACTAAATCGAGTTATCTTCATCTCTCATCGAAAGATCGGCACGAAAACCCTCGCGGGTTTCTATCACGCACTGGTAGTGACTAGGAGTCCTAAAATGTGTTCTGGAACGACCCGTGCGGGAAACACCGACGCACAACTTTTTTTTCATATTCACGTGGGACCAACAGTGACCCGCTTTTATTGCGCCGCAACAAGTTGTGAAAACCGTATTTTCCGCACCTGGTAGTGACTATGAGTCTTAAAATGTGTTCGGGAACGACCCGTGCGCAAAACACCCACGCACAATTTTATTCATGTTCGGGTGGGTCCACTAGTGAGGCGCATTTATTGCGTCGGGACAAGTTGTGAAAACCGTGTTTTCCACATGCGGTAGTGATTCGCAGGCCTAAAATGTGTTCTAGAACAACCCTGTGCTAAACCTCGATGCAGAATTTTTATCACATCCGGTGGGCCCACTAGCAACGTTGTGCCGAGACAAGTTGTGAAAACCATGTTTTCCGCACTGGTAGGGACTAGGAGTCCTAAAATGTGTTCTGGAACGACCCGTGCGCGAAACACCGACGCACAAATTTGTTCATCTTCACATTGGCCCATTAGTGACCAGCATTTATTGCGCCGGACAAGTTGTGAAAACCGTATTTTCCACACCAAGTAGTGACTAGGAGACCTAAAATGTGTTCGGGAACGACCCGTGCGCAACACACCCACGCCCAATTTTTATTCATGTTCGGGTGGGCCCACTAGTGAACCGCATTCATTGCGTCGGGAACATCGACGCACCCAGTAGTGACTAGGAGTCCTAAAATGTGTTCTAGAACAACCTCGTGCGTGAAACATCGACGCACAATGTTGGGGGAAGATCACCACCTTACCCCAATGGGCCGGCCCGAAGGAAACAGGCCCAACAAGGCCTCGGAGCAAGTGCCTCACGCGTCTAGCGGCCCAAAGAAGCACTTGGTGGGGAGGATTTGGCCCAACCAAGGCCCAATAAGGGCATGAAGAGGGAATTCAGCCCAAGAGTAGATAGAATAGAGAGGGTATAAGTGTAACTTGTGTGGGCTGATGGTGACTATTAGGGTTGAAGGAGTATGGGCTATAAATACTCTCTCAGCCCATCACATCGCCTAGATTTAGACTCTCCCCGTAATATCACCGTAATCGAGATGAGAGCCTTCGTATGGTGTCCTTCGTGACTTCCCCAACCACTTGTATTCTTCGTAGTTTTCCTGTTCCTCTTCATTAGGCCTAGCCCAAGGATCTTCGTAGTCCCGCAGCCCATCAACACCTCCGGGACACCTTGGGCTGGCCCAATCCTCGTTGCTTGTGGCCTTCGTAACCACAACAGCCGGCGCCGTCCGTGCGGAGCGAACGTAAAAGCCTACGTTTTGGCCGGAGGATATACCGTAAGTCGAAGGATTGGTCATCCTCGTGGTTCCACAAGCAGCAGAGCCGGGAGGCACACCGGGTCAAGATGAAGGCGTACTTGTACAAGCCGACATGACCGAAGGGGTAGCCAATGAAGGAACTTCAGCTGGGATTGAAGGGGGCCGCGAAGCGTCCGTGCGAGCCACACCGGAAGACCTCAGGCTGCAGCGGGACCGTCCGGACTTGGAAAGATAAAGCCAAGAGGAGAGAGAGCGCGAAGGGCAGGTCCGAAGGGAGGACAATGCTAGGCTTCTTGCAGAGCGCGAAGAGCAGGCCCGAAGGGAAGACAATGCCGGGCTTCTTGCAGAGCGCGAAGAGCAAGCCCGAAGGGAAGACAATGCTAGGCTTCTTGCGGAGCGTGAAGAGCAAGCCCGAAGGGAGGAGCACCAAAGGCTTCTCAGGGATCCCGAGGAGCAAGCTCGAAGAGAGGAGCGAATAAGCCATCTCGCAGCTCAATTGGAAGCACAAGTACAACTAAAGCAGGGCAATCGAAGGGCGTGAGTTGAGGAAATGAGCTCCGGAAAATTTCACAAGGCAAGAAGAAGGTTACAAGGAAAGGCTAGAAGCCGTCATAAGAATTTAGGAGTTACCGACAAGGCAGCTGGAGGTTCTCAAGAGAGCAAACGTGTCGAGCGATATGCCCCAGCTCACGAAGTCTTTCAGAGCTGTCTTCGCAAGATCAAGGGCTCAGTGCAGATAACACAGCCTCCGCATGACCCATTTCCTAGGCGGACCGCTTTCCCTTCGGCTGCAGGTCCGGACCAGGGGGTTGAGGTGGACCCTTCCTTACCCTTGACATGGGAGCTACGAGACAGCGGTGTGGCCGCACCGGCCGGCCGAGTCAAACTCCTAGTTTGACGTAGGGACAACCGACCCGAAGGAGTTTTTCATCCGTTATGAAACAGCGGTTGAGTTTGTCGGTGGAGGAGATGCCATTAAAGCAAGGGCGTTGCCATTGGCATTAGAAGGCATAGCAAGCACTTGGTACTCTAGGTTGTCACCGGATCCATTAGCTCTTGGGGGCAGCTAAAAAAGCCCTATCGGTGCACTTTCGTGGATCTCACCCGAAGGAGCTAAATAGCGCAGATCTAGCCATGTGTTGCAAAAGAGAAGGAAAAACACCGGCGCAGCTTCACTAAGAGGTTTATGCATCCGAAGTGTCAAGTGGCGGACGTCCCGAATCCATTGTCATAGAGTCTCGTAGCAAGGTGCCTTCATATCTATGAAGCCCGAAGAAGGATCAGTGGAGAAGCGACCGTAAACTCTAGACCACTTGCCGCGGATACTCGGAAGGTCAAGTAAGGGTAGAGGAAGATATACAAAATGCTAAGGCAGGTTGGCGTCATCAATCCGACCGAAGGGGGAGAAGCGCTCGGATGAGTTCACGCATGATGGGAACCAGCAGAAGATGTCAAGGAATGTGTACAATGTGGAGCAAGATTTTCCTCAAGCAAGAAAATCACCCTTCGGAACAGATCGCAGGGGTCTTCTCGTCAGGCGGTCACAGAGGAGGTGGCCGTGGCAGAGGCCGAGGCAGGAATTTTTCAAGAAATAAGCCGCAGGGCTTCTTCTCGCTATTATCATGGTTCAGGGGCAAATCATACCACCAACAACCGTGAAGAAATCAAGGCAATGTGTGCAGCAAGGCGTAAGGGACAACCCGAAGGCCCTCGCTCGCAATGCATACCAGTCATTACAAACCTCTCACACCGTCACAAGTGCTGCCACCACCGCCGCCCCTACCGTTTTCGATGCCCTACGTCCCACCCCCGTATGCCCCGTCATACGGGTGCAAACAGCCGGCTCATTATCCACCGCTAGCTCGGCTTGAGCAGGCATCGTCTGTCTCCCCGGCAGTCCGAACTCCCGAGGCTCATCAATCAGGATCAAGGGTGATGCATCAAGCCCCATCGGCAGAATCCAGCCTCAGTATGCATGCAATCAGGGATCCAAGGGGATGATCCTCATGATTACCGGAGGAAATAGCAGGGATTTTCCATCTAAGAGACAAGCGCAGAGATTACATCGTGCACGTCCCTCACGTAGCCGCTTGTCCGCCGCCGGACTTCACAAATGGATGGACGTTCCGGTGGCCTTTTCAGCGGCCGACTTCAGTGCCTATGATTTATCAAGCACGATGATGCCTTTGTGATGAGGGTCGATATTCATGGCTTCGATGTACACAAAGTTCTAGTTGACGGAGGTAGTTCAAGTAGATGTCTTGCTATGGAATACCCTTGAGAAAATGGGATTTACTCAAGCGGACTTGCAACCTTCGTATACCCCCTGCAAGGCTTCGGAGGGCAGCCAATTCATCCCATCACCCTCAAAGTCTCGTTCTCCGGATCGAATGGACAAGGGGGAGTCGAACCGAGGATATCAAGTTTGACGTAGTGGACATGGTATATCCATATAATGTGTTGTTAGGTCGAAGGGTCATCAACAAGTTTCTGGCCATTATCCATCATGGTTCTCTCGTATGAAGATGCCGGGACCGGAGGGCTCATCACGGTATATGGGGATCAGGCCGAGGCAAGGAGGCTCGAAGTGGACATGGCTCCCGGACAGCGTCACATCAATGTCATTGGAAAAGGCGAAGTCAATTCTGGCCTCGTGGAACCGCCCACCGCACCTAAGTATATGCCGAAGGTACAGCCGCAAGAGGGCACAAAGGAGGTTGTATTATGCATGGATCGACCCGATTAGACCGTCCGGATTGGATGTGGGTTGTCCGAGGAAAGAGAAATGGAGCTCCTTCGGTTTCTAAGAAACAATGCCGATGTCTTCGCCCGGTCATCAAAGGATATTCCAGGAATTAACAAAGTAGTAGTCTGTGCATAGACTAGATGTGGATCCAAAAGTAAGGCCCATAAAGCAACGCATGAGGGATTGGACGGAGGAAAAAATTGCCATTCTTAAGGCAGAGGTGCGAAGTTGCCGGATGCGGAGGTAGTGCATCCCATCGATCGAACCACATGGTTGGCCAAAACTTTCCTAGTAAAAAAGCCAAATGGGCAAGTGGCGGATGTGCATTGATTTCACAACTCTTAATATGTTTTATCCAAAGGATGATTTCCCACTAGCAAGGATAAATCACCTAGTTGACACCACGGCCGGGGCTGCGTTGATGAGCTTCCTCGATGGTTACTCGGGTTTTCACCAAGTCCGGCTAGCAGCTCGAAGATCAGCCCTTGACAGCCTTCCCGATACCCGCAGGAACATTCTCGTTGCAACCGAATGCCCTTCGGACTCAAAAATGCTGGAGCCACGTTCTCTCGAACGGTCAAAGCCACTCTTGGTGATCAGCTGGGTCGCAATGCAGCAGCTTACATAGATGACATTGTAATCAAGAGTGTTGTTGAGCAAGATCATGTGAAGGATCTAGCCGAGACCTTCGCAAACCTTCGTAGAGTAGGCATGAAGCTAATCCCGCCTAAGTGCATGTTATCTGAAGCCGGCATCAACCCTAACCCAACAAAAATCCAGGCAATCCCGGACATGGAACCTCCGAAGTCCATAAGAGAGTTGCAAAGGTTTACCGGAAGGGTAGTGGCTTTAAGCGGATTCATCTCCCTACTCGCAGAGCGGAGCATGCCGTTCTTTGAGATATTGACGGGCCCTCGGGTTTTCAAGTGGACGAAGAACATCAAACGGCCTTCCAACAGCTCAAAGAGTACTTAGTAGAATTGACTACCCTAAAACTACCTCCACCGAAGGTTCTCGCTTCTCCTTTATATCGCAGCAGCGCCGAAGGCGATTAGTGGGGTCCTTGTGTATCGGACAAAAGAGCAAGAGGCAAAACAATTGCCGCTCTACTATGTCTCGGAAACACTTGCTGGAGCCGGTGTGGGTATGGCATCATTGAGAGGCTGTTGTACGCTATTATGATGGCGTCGCATAAGCTACGGAGGTACTTCGACGATCATCCTATTCTAGTGCCTACAAAGTATCCCTTGAGAGATGCACTCGAAATCGGACAAGACCCCTAACAAAGTATTGAAGTGGGCAGCTGAACCGGGCAGTATGACTTGACCTTCGTAGCGCGCAAAGCCATTCGATCGGATGTGTTAGCACAATTCTTGGTTGAATGGACCCCCAATGGTAGTTCGGAGGCAGAGAATCGGGATGTCTCGGAGGATCCAATCCGGACAGCTTTATACGGATGGTGCGTGGGGAGTCTCTCGGTGCCGGCCGTGCTGCAGCTCATTACCTCTCCCAGCGGGCGGACGCTAAGGTACTCGCCAAGTTGGCTTTTCAAACCACAAACAACGTAGCTGAATACGAAGGCATCCTCTTAGGGCCGAGGCAAGCTAGAATATTGGGAGCGCAGAGGGTGATCGTGTATTGTGATTCTCAACCGGCAGCGGAGCAGCTTAGCGTAGGGTTACAGGACGCTTGATCTAGAAATGGCTGTGTATGCTCGAAGGTCGAGAGATGGACAAGTTCTTCGTAGGGTTCGAAGTCGAAACATTCGAAGGACGGAAAACAAGGAAGCCGACTTGCTTGCAAAAGCAGCCTCCGGACAGGGCCCTCTTCAGCCATATGTGTTGCACGAAACGCTTCACCATGCAGCCACCGCTAGCAATCAAACCAAGAAAGTCTTAGCATTGGTTTCGGAGGATTGGCGCGCCCCGATACGTGCATTCATCGAGAAATGTTATACGCCAAACAGCAGATTGGAGGAGCAATGGATGCAACACAGAGCTAGGGGCTACATTCCGATCGAAGGAGTGTTGTACAAGGGGGAGTCTCGTGCCCCATTGCTGAAGTGCCTCGACCAGCCTCGATGGAATACAACTCTTGCGAGAAATTCACGAGGGATCTTGTTCTTCTCACTTAGCTCCAAGAGCCTTGGTCGCAAAAGCTTTCAGGCAAGGTTTCTATTCGCCAACGGCCATAAGGGATGCGAGAGGATCCGGTGCGAGTTTGCTCGGGTTGTCGGTGGATGGGGCGACAGCCTCATTTGCCGCCCACCTTTGCAACCAATACCTCCGATCCGGCCACTAGCAAGGTGGGGGATTGATATTGTTGGGGAATTGCCAGCAGCACCAGGGGGCTTTCGGTTTGCGGTAGTGGTAGTTGAGTACTTCTCCAAATGGGTCGAAGCCGAGCCGTTGGTTCAAATCACGGCTAGGAACGTACGAAAGTTCTTTTGGAAGAATGTGGTATGCCGCTTCGGAGTGCCGGTGGAACTCACAATGGATAACGACAAGCGGTTCGAAGGGCTGGAATTTCGAGAAGTGAGAAATCTCGGAGACCAATCAAAGGGCAAATGGGGTCGTCGAACGGATGAATGGTAATGTGTTCACAACAATCTCGAAGGCTCTTGTTGGCCTCCCCAAAGGGAAATGGGCGGAGGTCCCGCCCAATGTCTTGTGGTCAATCGAACAACTCGCTACAAGACCGACCGGTTTCTCACCCTTCAAGCCGTTATATGGAGCCGAGGTCGTAACCTCCGAAGAAATTCAAGCAGGCTCCTTCCGCACCACAAGGCCTCCGGCGGATGATGAAGATGTGTCCAAAGATCTCTTGGAAGAAACTCACTTGCACGCCGTCGCTAATGTGCACAAGTACATTTTGTCTATGGAAAAGTCATACAACTCCAAGTTGCATCCAAGAGAGTTTCTACCCGGGGATCCGGTTTTGAGGAGAAACCCAAGTACATGTAACCAAACTAAACACCAAGTGGTCGGGACCCTTCGTGATTGACAAATCTATTCGTTACGGAGCGTATCATCCGCTCGAGCTTGATGGAACTCCCATACCACACACCTTCAATGCCGATACTCTCAAGAAGTTTTACATATGAGGCTCCTTCGGAAATCGAGGGCAGCTGCTTTTTGGTTAAGTCTCTTTTTGAATGGTCGACCCGCAATTATGAAGCATGCCTTCGAGCATGTTGCCAATTTTAAGTTTAATGTACTTTGTTCCCTCCCTTCGCACGACCCGAGTCTTTAGGTTCGAAATTTAGAAGTTTTGTGTTGCACTCGCGAGTCCCGCGCATGGTTGTTTAGGTCTAGGGGCCGTGGTCCGAGGGTCTTTGGATGGTTTTCGTTTAGTGTCGAGTCCCCGGCGTCGTGCAAGGGAGGTCAGCTTGTCTATATTCTCTATCAATGAAAAAACTACTTTCATCAATTAGTCCGTGTTATGCATGCATGCATCAAAATATGGTACCAAGGTGCTTAGAAACCCTAACGCCTTGATGTCGGGCAACTACGGCTCAATGCCTTGGAAAGATTAATCCAAGAAGTCTAAGATTGGAAGCCCCAACTTAGAATCCGAAGCACCGGGAAACCCCCATGACTTCGATACTAGGCAACTACGGCCTAATGCCTCAGAAAAGTAACACCGAGAAGCAACTACGGCCTAATGCCTCAGAAAAGTAACACCGAGAAGGCTAAGTATGGAAACCCCATCTTAGATAGGAAAAGTGCGTGCAAAATATGAAAACATTCGTTTTATTCATACTCGTAACAGAAAGAGGGGCCCGAAGGCCCCTTCGTAAATTACATCTCTACATGACATTCAGATTCCAAGTGTGAGCACTCGTTTCTAGCTCCGACAGACGAGAGCGGCCGCGGCTAATTGCAGTATCCATCTCTTCGAGCTCCTTTTTGCGCCAAGCTAAGTCGGCGACAATAGAAGCTCGACCTTCGGCCGAAGATGCACAAGTTCGAAGGGCCTCCGTGTCCACCGGACCGGAGTCACTATCACTTGAAACGTCGATGGGCTCCATTTTGACCTTAACCTCCGACGGTTGCCCCGTGGAGGCCCAAAGAAGCTCGCGTCTAGCGCGTCGAGCAAGCATGCTCCTCCGGGGTAACCTTTGGAAAGGCAGCCTTGATTTGGCCATTGCAATCATTTACAAAGGCCGCGAATTTGCTAAGTGTACCCTTTGGGTTATTTCGCTTCCATCTACGAAGCCGAGTTCCGGTAACCCAAAAGGGACCAGGGGCTTTCGAGTCCCCCGCAATCAACAACCGGTGAGGTAGAGCATCCTCGATGATAGCCTCCTCCAGAATTTCATATGTTTCGTCGAAGTTGGAAAATTCCTAACAAAGAAGTGGGGCGAAATGGTTGATATATTACCATGAAACCTAAATACAATAGGAACCTTCGGAGCGCTAAACGCTTACGAAGACGATTACATGGCGGGGAATAAGCTACTAAAAAACTTAGTATTTACTAAGGAAAGATTCACACCCGAGGCCGCGAAGAAGGGCTTCCGGTCCGAGGACCCTCGCCTTCGCGGGCAGCCTCGTGTATGTTCCCGGCCTCGGCATGCGCCGCAGCTTCCTTCATCCGGAGCAGCATGGGAAGGCCCGGCCTTTGTTGTAGTTCCACCGGCACGGTCAAGCCCCGCGTTCGCCGCTTCCAAGGCAGCGGCGCGGGCGAGTTCTAGCCCCGAAGGCGCCCAAAACTCTCGGCCTAAGTACCGATCCGCGACGGCCACGTCGTCCCGCGCTTCCTTGACGGCGGCATAGTTTGCACCGCACACCTCACGGAGTTCTCGAGCGCCCTCCTTGACTTGCTTCGAGGAGAAGGTGCCAATGGCCTTCACCACCCGGAAGGCGCTCGTCTAAGCCACGCGAGCGCAGCTGGTGGCCCCACCGGACCGAAGCGGCCTTCGCGGCAAGCAAGCCCGGTGGACATCCGGCGAAGGCTTGCGAGGCCATCCCCTTGCTCATGAGTTGGCTCAGTGCGTAAGACGCCTAGCGAGGACAAGAAGTCCCGGAACCGGTTCATGGTTCCCGGCTCCTTTGGCCGAGGGACTCCGTTGCCAACATGCTCCGGCGAGCCATATCCAGGGCTTCGGCTTGTGTTTTGATGGTGGCCTCGGCGTCGAAAAGTGGCTGCCCCAACCGATCGATCCTCCGCTCCTAAGCCACCGCGTGCTCCGAAGACGCCTTCGTAGTTCTTCGTGTTCCCGAAGTAACTTAGCATATTTGGCCTCGCTCTTGTACAAGAGCATCATCGGAGTTGCGAAGGCGCTCGCTTCAGTCGGGAACCTCCGTGACAGAGGTGCCCTTCGATTGGTAACAAGCAACCAGCGCCCGTGCCAATACGAATCAATAAATGTTAGAGTAATCTTTGACTTGGTTTTGGGCAAAGCTAAAACAGAAAATAGAAATACCTTCATGGTGATGCGGGATAAGCTTTTGATGAGCTCTTTCCCATCCACCTCCCGCAGACTTCGGTCCACCCGGCATAAGTCCAACGATGCGGCCGGTGTATTTAAGGCCCCGGCAGGATGAAGTCCCATCTTCGAAATCTGCGGGCTTCAAAAATGAAACAATGTCATGAGGGGCGATCCCGCAAGGGAGCACCCCCATGAAGCCCTTGCCACCTCTCGTGGCCGACCGCACCCTCATCGGAGGTGCCTTCTCCGCCGCCGGAGGTGTGTGCCCGAGTTGGCCCTCCCCCCCCCCCTCCCTCATCGGCCGTAGCGACATTTCGCCCGCGGCCGTCCCCGAAGGCTAGGGCCGAGCCGAGGGCGGAGACGGAGGCCCGCGGACCCATCCGTAGGAGCAGTGGCCGTTAATTTCATCCGCCTCCTCTCGATCGAGTTTGCTCATCCCGAGCAATGTTGTCTTCGTCCTCGGAGGAGGAATTTGGAAAATTGAACTTCGTAGCTCCTACTCCGAACCCCAAACCGGGCCCCGCTGTTTCACCGGTTGTATCATAGCCGGAGGAAGCCGTGGGCACCACAGCCGGAGAGGCAACTCAGGGCGGGGAGTTTGCGAGTACCTTTGTTGCGCACTTCACCTTCTTCTTCATCGTCAACTTCGTCGCCGGCTTCGTGCACGATGGGAAGGACAGCCGCAGAACGCTAGATTTTCACGCGTTTAGCTCGCGCTTGGGGCCTGCCGTGCGCGAAGTGCCCCGCCCATCTCTCGGAGGCGGCGTGATCGTCGCCGGAGAAGTGTTGTCGGCCTCTTTGTCACCGTCTTCATCGTCCGATGGCACAAGTGGAACAAAGCTTCTCCGCTTACGCCTTCCCCCTTCGGTGTAATTGCGTGAGGAGGCAAAATAGCCCCCGTGTGTTTCGGATGATACACCCGGTTTAGACGGCTTGTTTGGTCGCACGCCTCCATGCAAGCCAACTCGTCGGCCTTCACCCCACCAAGAAGATAGTAGGATCGCTCTTCGATCTCTTCGAGAGTTAGCTCGAAAAGCACAAGTCAGCAAAGCCAGCAAAAAGGTAGCGCAAGGATAGAAAACAACAAAGAGTCCTTCGAGCACTTACCGGGAAGCAGGCCGAGATTGAAGTTCAAGGACCGCCCAACCGCGTCAAGAGTGAAAACGGAACCCCAATCTTGCTCGAAGGGGCATGATTCCCGCCGTAAGGAACTCTTCGCACAAGTCCCTCATTGACCCCTTGCGAGCAATGCGTTGCAGCAAATCGATGCGCCTTTGAACTCGTGGCATCTTGTAACATCCGGGAGAACAATGTAGCTGATCTCCGTCCGGAGCGCGTGAAGGTTGCGGTTGGCGTCTTGGTTGTAGTAAAACCATTTCGGGATCATGGTTTTACCCCAATGCCCCTTGTAGGCCTTTGCGGGCACGAGATGCTCCATGCCGTTGCGAGGCCGAACGGCAACACACATGAAACTTAGCCACATGTGATCGCCTAGTGGGCTGTTCGGAGGCCGCCGAGTGGCTCGGTGCATTGCGGCAAAGGCCTTAGCAGAGGGCACCACCCCTTCCATCCGGAAAGCCCACTCGAAGATGGACAGCCGGATCATGCCGTTGAGGGTAATCTGCTGGATCTCCAAACCGAAGAGATCCAACACCTCTCCCACGAACCGGGAGCACGGGAATCGAACACCGCCCTCGAGTAGCTTGGCGAAGATGATGAGCGTGCTGGGGCGCACCACGGGAGTTGTTTCCTCCGGTGCGGGGATGTGCGCCCGTTCTCGAGCGAAGCGCTTGTGCTCCCCGACCCGGCTTGTCCAGCTGGGCTTCGGTCACGGTGCTAGGTCCCATACGAGAACCGGGAGGCTTCGTGTTGCTCGGACGTTGCGTTGGCCGGTGCGATGCCTTGCCATACCGAAGGTTGAAGGCGGAGACCTTGAAATGAAGGGCGAGTCCTTGAATCGAAGGCCGAGGCTTCAAAACGAAGGCTAATGCTTGAAAGTGAAGGCTAAGGCTCGAAAGTGAAAGCGAAGGCAACAAGCGAGTGGGATGGTGCGGTGAAAGTGAGTAGTAGGTTTGTTTTAACGCGGCACCTCTCCTTATATAGGCGGTGAAATTAGGGTAGCATTCAAAACGTGATGCCTCGAAAGCGGTGCATCCCGTGCGAGCGGGTGCGTTACACGAGCAGTCCTAAAATGTGTTCGGGAATGACCCGCATTTATTGCGCCGGACAAGTTGTGAAAACCGTGTTTTCCGCACTAGGTAGTGATTAGGAGTCCTAAAATGTGTTCTGGAACGACCCGTGCACGAAACACCTACGCACAACTTTGTTCATCTTCACGTGGGCCCACCAAGTGAGCCGTTTTTATTACGCCGCAACAAGTTGTGAAAACCGTATTTTCCACACCCGGTTGTAACTAAGAGTCATAAAATGAGTTCTGGAATAACCCGTGAGCTAAACCTCGACGCAGAATTTTGTTCACGTTCGGGTGGGCCCACTAGTGACCCGCATTTATTGGGTCGGGACAAGTTGTAAAAACCGTGTTTTCCGCTCCCGGTAATGACTAGGAGTCCTAAAATGCGTTCGGAACGAACCGTGCGCGAAACACCGACGCACAATTTTATTCATGTTCGGGTGGGCTCACTAGTGACCCGCATTTATTACGCCGGGACAAGTTGTGAAAACCGTATTTTCCGCACCCGGTTGTGACTAGGAGTCCTAAAATTTGTTCGGGAAGGACCCGCGCGCAAAACACCCACGCACGATTTTATTCATGTTCGGGTGGGCCCACTAGTGAGCCGCATTTATTGTGCCGGGACAAGTTGTGAAAACCACGTTTTCCACACCCGGCATCGTCTAGGAGTCCTAAAATGTGTTCTAGAGCAACCTCGTGCGCGAAGCACCGACGCACAATTTGATTCATGTTCGGGTGGGGCTCACTAGTGACCCGCATTTATTGCGCCGCGACAAGTTGTGAAAACCGTGTTTTCGGCACCCCGTATTGACTAGGAGTCCTAAAATGTGTTCGGAACGACTCGTGCGTGAAACACCGACGCACAATTTTATTGATGTTCGGGTGGGCTGACTAGTGACCCGCATTTATTGCGTCGGGACAAGTTGTGAAAACCATGTTTTCAGCACACGGTAGTGACTAGGAGTCCTAAAATGTGTTCTAGAAGAACTCGTGCGCGAAACACCGACGTACAATTTGATTCATGTTCGGGTGGGCTCACTAGTGACCCGCATTTATTGTGCCGGGACAAGTTGTGAAAACCGTGTTTTCCGCACCTCGTAGTGACTAGGAGTCCTAAAATGTGTTTTGGAACGACCCGTGCGTGAAACACGCACGCACAATGTTATTCATGTTCGGGTGGGCTCACTAGTGACCCGCATTTATTGCGCTGGGACAAGTTATGAAAACCGTATTATCAGCACCCGGTAGAGACTAGGAGTCCTAAAATGAGTTCCGGAAGAACCCGTGCGCTAAACCTCGACGCAGAATTTTGTTCACGGTGGGGTGGGCCCACTATTGACCCGCATTTACTGCGTCGGGACAACTTGTGAAAACCGTGTTTTCAGCACCCGTAGTGACTAGGAATCCTAAAATGCGTTCGGAACGACCCGGCGCGAAACACCGACGCACAATTTTATTGATGTTCGGGTGGGCTGACTAGTGACCCGCATTTTTTGCGTCGGAAAGTTGTGAAAACCGTGTTTTCCGCACACGATAGTGACTAGCAGTCCTAAAATGTGTTCTGGTACAACCCGTGCGCGAAACACCGACGTACAATTTGATTCATGTTCGGGTGGGCTCACTAGTGACCCGCATTTATTGTGCTCGGGACAAGTTGTGAAGACCGTGTTTTCCGCACCGGGGAGTGATTAGGAGTCCTAAAATGTGTTCCGTAACGACCTGGGCGTGAAACACCGACGCACAACTTTGTTCATCTTCACTTGGGCCCACCAGTGAGTTGTTTTTATTGCGTCGCAACAAGTTGTGAAAACCGTATTTTCCACACCCGGTAGTAACTAGGAGTCATAAAATGAGTTCTGGAATAACCCGTGCGCTAAACCTCGACGCAGAATTTTGTTCACCTTCGGGTGGGCCCACTAGTGACCCGCATTTATTGCGTCGGGTCAAGTTGTAAAACCGTGTTTTCTGCGCCCGGTAGTGACTAGGAGTCCTAAAATGTGTTCTGGAACGACCCGTGCGCGAAACACCGACGCACAATTTTGTTCATGTTCGGGTGGGCTCACTAGTGACCCGGATTTTTGTGCTCGGGACAAGTTGTGAAAACCATGTTTTCGGCACCCCGTAGTGACTACGAGTCCTAAAATGTGTTCGGAATGACCTGTGCGCGAAACACCCACGCACAATTTTAGTCATGTTCGGATGGGCTCACTAGTGACCCGCATTTATTGCGCCGGGACAAGTTGTGACAACCGTGTTTTCCGCACCCGGTAGTGACTATAAGTCCTAAAATGTGTTCTCTAATGATCCGTGCGCGAAACACCGAGGCACAACTTTGTTCATCTTCGCATTGGCCCATTAGTGATCCGCATTTGTTGCGCCGGGACAAGTTGTGAAAATCGTATTTTCCGCACCCGGTAGAGACTAGGAGTCCTAAAATGAGTTCCGGAAGAACCCGTGTGCTAAACCTCGACGCAGAATTTTGTTCACGTTCGGGTGGGCCCACTAGTGACCCGCATTTATTGCGTCGGGACAAGTTGTAAAAACTGTGTTTTCCCCACCCGATAGTGACTAGGAGTCCTAAAATATGTTCTGGAACGACCCGTGCGCGAAACACCGACGCACAATTTTGTTCATGTTCGGGTGGGCTCACTAGTGACCCGCATTTTTTGTGCCGGGACAAGTTGTGAAAACCATGTTTTCGGCACCCCGTAGTGAGTACGAGTCCTAAAATGTGTTCTGGAATGACCCGTGCGCGAAACACCCAAGCACAATTTTATTCATGTTCGGGTGGGCTCACTAGTGGCCCGCATATATTGCGCCGGGACAAGTTGTGAAAACCGTGTTTTTCGCACCCGGTAGTGACTATGAGTCCTAAAATGTGTTCTCTAATGATCCGTGAGCGAAACACCGAGGCACGACTTTGTTCATCTTCGCATTGGCCCATTAGTTATCCGCATTTGTTGCGCCGGGACAAGTTGTGAAAACCGTATTTTCCGCACCCGGTAGAGACTAGGAGTCCTAAAATGAGTTCTGGAAGAACCCGTGCGCTAAACCTCGACGCAGAATTTTGTTCACCATCGGGTGGGCCCACTAGTGACCCGCATTTATTGCGTCGGGTCAAGTTGTAAAACCGTGTTTTCGGCACCCCGTAGTGACTACGAGTCCTAAAATGTGTTCTGGAACGACCCGTGCGCGAAACACCCACGCACAATTTTATTCATGTTCGGGTGGGCTGACTGGTGACCCGCATTTATTGCGTCGGGACAAGTTGTGAAAACCGTATTTTCCGCACCCGGCATCGACTAGGAGTCCTAAAATTTGTTCGGGAACGACCCGAGCGCAAAACACCCACGCACGATTTTATTCATGTTCGGGTGGGCCCACTAGTGAGCCGCATTTATTGTGCCGGGACAAGTTGTGAAAACCGTGTTTTCCGCACCCGGTAGTGACTAGGAGTCCTAAAATATGTTCTAGAAAAACCTGTGCGCGAAACACCGACGCACAATTTGATTCATGTTCGGGTGGGCTCACTAGTGACCCGCATTTATTGCGCCGGGACCAGTTGTGAAAACCGTGTTTTCCGCACCCGGTTGTGACTAGGAGTCCTAAAATGTGTTCTAGAACCTTTGTGCGAAACACCCACGCACAATTTTATTCATGTTCGGGTGGGCTCACTAGTGACCCGCCCTTATTGCGCAAGGACAAGTTGTGAAACCGTGTTTTCCGCACCCGGTAGTGACTAGGAGTCCTAAAATGTGTTCTGGAATGATCCGTGCGCGAAACACCGAGGCACGACTTTGTTCATCTTCGCATTGGCCCATTAGTGATCCGCAATTATTGCACCGGACAAGTTGTGAAAACCGTGTTTTCGGTACCCCGTAGTGACTAGGAGTCCTAAAATGTGTTCTTGAACGACCCGTGTGCGAAACACCCACGCACAATTTTATTCATGTTCGGGTGGGCTCACTAGTGACCCGCATTTATTGCGCCGGCACAAGTTGTGAAAACCGTGTTTTCCGCACCCGTAGTGACTAGGAGTCCTAAAATGTGTTCTGGAATGATCCGTGCGCGAAACAGCGACGCACGAGTTTGTTCATTTTCGCATTGGCCCATTAGTGATCCGCAATTGTTGCACCGGGACAAGTTGTGAAAACCGTGTTTTCGGCACCCCGTAGTGACTAGGAGTCCTAAAATGTGTTCTTGAACGACCTGTGCGTGAAACACCCACGCACAATTTTATTCATGTTCGGGTGGGCTCACTAGTGACCCGCATTTATTGCGCCGGGACAAGTTGTGAAAACCGTGTTTTCCGCACCCGGTAGTGACTAGGAGTCCTAAAATGTGTTCGGAATGATCCGTGCGCGAAACACCGAGGCAGGACTTTGTTCATCTTCGTATTGGCCCATTAGTGATCCGCATTTGTTGCACCGGGACAAGTAGTGAAAATCGTATTTTCCGCACGCGGTAGAGACTAGGAGTCCTAAAATGTGTTCGGGTGGGCCCATTAGTGACCCGCATTTATTGCGTCGGGACAAGTTCTAAAAACCGTGTTTTCCACTCCCGGTAGTGACTAGGAGCCCTAAAATGTGTTCTAGAACAACCTCGTGCGTGAAGCACCGACGCACAATTTGATTCATGTTCGGGTGGGCTCACTAGTGACCCGCATTTATTGCGCCGGGACAAGTTGTGAAAACCGTGTTTTCCACTCCCGGTAGTGACTAGGAGCCCTAAAATGTGTTCTGGAACGACCCGTGCGCGAAACACCGACGCACAATTTTATTCATGTTCGGGTGGGCTCACTAGTGACCCGCATTTATTGCGCCGGGACAAGTTGTGAAAACCGTATTTTCCGCACCCGCATCGACTAGGAGTCCTAAAATTTGTTCGGGAACGACCCGAGCGCAAAACACCCACGCACGATTTTATTCATGTTCGGGTGGGCCCACTAGGGAGCCGCATTTATTGTGCCGGGACAAGTTGTGAAAACCGTGTTTTCCGCACCCGGTAGTGACTAGGAGTCCTAAAATGTGTTCTAGAAAAACCCGTGCGCGAAACACCAACGCACAATTTGATTCATGTTTGGGTGGGCTCACTAGTGACCCGCATTTATTGCGTCGGGACAAGTTGTGAAAACCGTGTTTTCCGCACCCGGTTGTGACTAGGAGTCCTAAAATGTGTTCTAGAACAACCTTTGTGCGAAACACCCACGCACAATTTTATTCATGTTCCGGTGGGCTCACTAGTGACCCGCCCTTATTGCGCAAGGACAAGTTGTGAAACCGTGTTTTCCACACCCGGTAGTGACTAGTAGTCCTAAAATGTGTTCTCGGAATGATCCGTGCACGAAACACCGAGGCACGACTTTGTTCATCTTCGCATTGGCCCATTAGTGATCCGCAATTGTTTCACCGGGACAAGTTGTGAAAACCGTGTTTTCGGCACCCCGTAGTGACTAGCAGTCCTAAAATGTGTTCTTGAACGACCTGTGCGCGAAACACCCACGCACAATTTTATTCATGTACGGGTGGGCTCACTAGTGACCCGCATTTATTGCGCCGGGACAAGTTGTGAAAACCGTGTTTTCCGCACCCGGTAGTGATTAGGAGTCCTAAAATGTGTTCGGAATGATCCGTGCGCGAAACACCGAGGCACGACTTTGTTCATATTCGCATTGGCCCATTAGTGATCCGCAATTGTTGCGCCGGACAAGTGGTGAAAACCGTGTTTTCGGCACCCCGTAGTGACTAGGAGTCCTAAAATGTGTTCTTGAACGAACCCACGCACAATTTTATTCATGTTCGGGTGGGCTCACTAGTGACCCGCATTTATTGCGCCGGGACAAGTTGTGAAAACCGTGTTTTCCGCACCCGTTAGTGACTAGGAGTCCAAAAATGTGTTCGGAATGATCCGTGCGCGAAACACCGAGGCACGACTTTGTTCATCTTCGCATTGGCCCATTGGTGATCCGCATTTGTTGCACCGGGACAAGTAGTGAAAATCGTATTTTCCGCACGCGGTAGAGACTAGGAGTCCTAAAATGTGTTCGGGTGGGCCCATTAGTGACCCGCATTTATTGCGTCGGGACAAGTTGTAAAAACCGTGTTTTCCACTCCCGGTAGTGACTAGGAGCCCTAAAATGTGTTCTGGAACGACCTGTGCGCGAAACACCGACGCACAATTTTATTCATGTTCGGGTGGGCTCACTAGTGACCCGCATTTATTGCGCCGGGACAAGTTGTGAAAACCGTATTTTCCGCACCCGGTACTGACTAGGAGTCCTAAAATTTGTTCGGGAACGACCCGAGCGCAAAACACCCACGCACGATTTTATTCATGTTCGGGTGGGCTCACTAGTGACCCGCATTTATTGCGCCGGGACAAGTTGTGAAAACCGTGTTTTCGGCACCCGTAGTGACTAGGAGTCCTAAAATATGTTCGGAAAGACCTTTGCGCGAAGCACCGACGCATAATTTTATTGATGTTGGGGCGGGCTGACTAGTGACCCGCATTTATTGCGCCGCGACAAGTTGTGAAAACCGTGTTTTCCGCACCCGGTAGTGACTAGGCGTCCTAAAATGTGTTCTAGAAAAACCTGTGCGCGAAATACCGACGCACAATTTGATTCATGTTCGGGTGGGCTCACTAGTGACCCGCATTTATTGCGCCGGGACAAGTTGTGAAAACCGTGTTTTCCGCACCCGGTTGTGACTAGGAGTCCTAAAATGTGTTCTAGAACAACCTTTGTGCGAAACACCCACGCACAATTTTATTCATGTTCCGGTGGGCTCACTAGTGACCCGCCCTTATTGCGCCAGGACAAGTTGTGAAAACCGTGTTTTCCGCACCCGGTAGTGATTAGGAGTCCTAAAATGTGTTCTGGAATGATCCGTGCGCGAAACACCGAGGCACGACTTTGTTCATATTCGCATTGGCCCATTAGTGATCCGCAATTGTTGTGCCGGGACAAGTTGTGAAAACCGTGTTTTCGGCACCCCGTAGTGACTAGGAGTCCTAAAATGTGTTCTTGAACGAACCCACGCACAATTTTATTCATGTTCGGGTGGGCTCACTAGTGACCCGCATTTATTGCGCCGGGACAAGTTGTGAAAACCGTGTTTTCCGCACCCGGTAGTGACTAGGCGTCCTAAAATGTGTTCTAGAAATACCTGTGCGCGAAATAACGACGCACAATTTGATTCATGTTCGGGTGGGCTCACTAGTGACCCGCATTTATTGCGTACTGGGACAAGTTGTGAAAACCGTGTTTTCCGCACCCGGTTGTGACTAGGAGTCCTAAAATGTGTTCTGGAAGGACCTGTGTGCGAAACACCCACGCACAATTTTATTCATGTTCGGGTGGGCTCACGAGTGACCCGCCCTTATTGCGCCAGGACAAGTTGTGAAAACCGTGTTTTCCGCACCCGGTAGTGATTAGGAGTCCTAAAATGTGTTCTGGAATGATCCGTGCGCGAAACACCGAGGCACGACTTTGTTCATCTTCGCGTTGGCCCATTAGTGATCCGCATTTGTTGCGCCGGGACAAGTTGTGAAAACCGTATTTTCCGCACACGGTAGAGACTAGGAGTCCTAAAATGAGTTCCGGAAGAACCCGTGTGCTAAACCTCGACGCAGAATTTTGTTCACGTTCGGGTGGGCCCACTAGTGACCCGCATTTATTGCGTCGGGACAAGTTGTAAAACTGTGTTTTCCGCACCCGGTAGTGACGAGGAGTCCTAAAATATGTTCGGAACGACTCCGTGCGCGAAACACCGAAGCACAATTTTGTTCATGTTCGGGTGGGCTCACTAGTGACCCGCATTTTTTGTGCCGGGACAAGTTGTGAAAACCGGGTTTTCGGCACCTCCTAGTGACTAGGAGTCCTAAAATGTGTTTTGGAACGACCGTGCGCGAAACACCGACGCACAATTTTATTGATGTTCGGGTGCGCCGACTAGTGACCCTCATTTATTGCACCGGGACAAGTTGTGAAAACCGTGTTTTCCGCACCCGGTAGTGACTAGGAGTCCTAAAATGTTTTCTCGAACGATCCGTGCGTGAAACACCGAGGCACGACTTTGTTCATCTTCGCATTGGCCCATTAGTGATCCACATTTGTTGTGCCGAGACAAGTTGTGAAAATTGTATTTTCCGCACCCAGTAGAGACTAGGAGTCCTAAAATGAGTTTTGGAAGGACCCGTGTGCTAATCCTCGACGCAGAATTTTGTTCACGTTCGGGTGGGCCCACTAGTGACCCGCATTTATTGCGTCGGGACAACTTGTAAAAACTGTGTTTTCCGCAGCCGGTAGTGACTAGGAGTCCTAAAATGTATTATGGAACGACCTGTGTGCGAAACACCGACACACAATTTTATTCATGTTCGGGTAGGTTCACTAGTGACCCACATTTATTGCGCCGGGACAAGTTGTGAAAACCGTGTTTTCGGCACCCCATAGTGACCAGGAGTCCTAAAATGTGTTCTGGAACGACCTGTGCGCGAAACACCGACGCACAATTTTATTCATGTTCGGGTGGGCTGACTAGTGACCCGCATTTATTGCGTCGGGACAAGTTGTGAAAACCGTGTTTTCCGCACCCGGTAGTGACTAGGAGTCCTAAAATGTTTTCTCGGATGATCCGTGCGTGAAACACCGAGGCACGACTTTGTTCATCTTCGCATTGGCCCATTAGTGATCCACATTTGTTGTGCCGAGACAAGTTGTGAAAATTGTATTTTCCGCACCCGGTAGAGACTAGGAGTCCTAAAATGAGTTTTGGAAGAACCCGTGTGCTAATCGTCGACTCAGAATTTTTTCACGTTCGGGTGGGCCCACTAGTGACCCGCATTTATTGCGTCGGGACAACTTGTAAAAACTATGTTTTCCGCACCCGGTAGTGACTAGGAGTCCTAAAATGTGTTATGGAACGACCTGTGTTGATGAGGACATGATATTTATAGATATAACTATGTTCTTGCATTTTAACTCAAAGGTGAACCTCTTCTATCACACAATTATGTTTGAAATATTTGATGAATTGATGCTGCACCATGATGTGTGTTCATTTTCATTTTCAGAATTACATACATGGATAAAGAAAAGTGTCGGACGCACATGGAAGGCATGGAGGACCAAGGAAGTTGATTGGGGGCCAAATCCTAGTATTCTCCACGTTTTTCAGAAGGCCACCACGTCACTTTTGGTACAGGGGAAGAAAGAGATCAAATCCAACACGTTTTGGAAAGTTGGATTCGGACTGCAGAAAAGTACCAACTTGCGACGGCCGCCACGACTTCATACGAACTCCAATTGGGCTGATCCTGGACTTCATGGAAAGCTTATCAAATATAGTTTCCAACAGATCCAGTCCCAAGTCGAGATCTATTCGGAGCCGCCCGGAATCGTCGATTTACTACAGAGACCTTATTCTGTCCAGATTTGGTCCGACGGGCCGTGTATCATGTTGGGCCCAATAGGGGCACGTCCTAGGGTTGAGGGACGACCCCCACCATGTCCTGGTCGTCCTCTCCACCTCTCTTATACCCCCATAGCCGCCACAATCAGATGGGGTTTTGTTTTGTTAGTTTAGCCATTGCTACTACCTTGTAGACGCATGCGTCGGCTAGGCCATCCGTTCTACTTCATTCAGAACCCTACCTTTGCGAGTTGAGTTACTTGTTTATCTTGTTCTTGCTTGTTCTTCGATTGCTTGCAGGAATTACCCTCGTGGTTTGGTTGATTGTGCTCCACAAGATCGTGATTAACCGTTGGAGTTGGTGTATCGGTTGCTAAGGCACATCCTTGTTGGCTGTAGTCGGGCCGTGAACGTCTCTCCGGTCTAAATCGAAGTTATCCCCTCTCATCGAAAGATCGGGCAGCACCCGTGTACTTATCATGTGTGCGAAACACCGACACACAATTTTATTCATGTTCGGGTAGGCTCACTAGTGACCCACATTTATTGCGCCGGGACAAGTTGTGAAAACCGTGTTTTCGGCACCCCATAGTGACCAGTAGTCCTAAAATGTGTTCTGGAACGACTCGTGCGCGAAACATCGACACACAATTTTATTGATGTTCGGGTGGGCTGATCGGTGACCTGCATTTATTGCGCTGGGACAAGTTGTGAAAACCGTGTTTTCCGCAACCGGTAGTGACAAGGAGTCCTAAAATGTGTTCTAGAACAACCTTTACGCGAAACACCAACGCACAATTTGATTTATGTTCGGGTGGGCTCACTAGTGACCCGCATTTATTGCGCCGGGACAAGTTGTGAAAACCGTGTTTTCCGCACCCGGTAGTGACTAGGAGTTCTAAAATGTGTTCTCGTAACGACCTGTGCGCGAAACACCGACGCACAATTTTATTCATGTTCGGGTGGGCTCACTAGTTACCCGCATTTATTGCGCCGGGACAAGTTGTGAAAACCGTGTTTTCGGCACCCCATAGTGACTAGGAGTCCTAAAATGTGTTCGGAACGACCTGTGCGCGAAACACCAACACACAATTTTATTGATGTTCGGGTGGGCTGACTAGTGACCCGCATTTATTGCGTCGGGACAAGTTGTGAAAACCGTGTTTTCCGCACCCGGTAGTGACTAGGAGTCCTAAAATGTGTTCTAGAACAACCTTTGCGCGAAACACCGACGCACAATTTGATTCATGTTCGGGTGGGCTCACTAGTCACCCGCATTTATTGTGCTTGGGAAAAGTTGTGAAAACCGTGTTTTCCGCACTCGGTAGTGACTAGGAGTCCTAAAATGTGTTCTGGAACGACACTGTGCGCGAAACACCGACGCACAATTTTATTCATGTTCGGGTGGGCTCACTAATGACCCACATTTATTCCGCTCTGGACAATTTGTGAAAACCGTATTTTCCGCACCCTATAGTGACTAGGAGTCCTAAAATTTGTTCAGGAACGACCCTTGCGTAAAACACCCACGCAGAATTTTATTCATGTTCGGGTGGGCCCACTAGTGAGCCGCATTTATTGTGCCGGGACAAGTCTGTGAAAACCTCGTTTTCCACACCCGGTAGTGACTAGGAGTCCCAAAATATGTTCTAGAACAACCTCGTGCGCGAAGCACCGACGCAAAATTTGATTCATGTTCGGGTGGGCTCACTAGTGACCCGCATTTATTGCGCCGGGACAAGTTGTGAAAACCGTGTTTTCGGCACCCGGTAGTGACTAGGAGTCCTAAAATGTGTTCGGAACGACCCGTGCGCGAAACACCGACGCGCAATTTTATTCATGTTCGGGTGGGCTCACTAGTGACCCGTATTTATTGCGTCGGGACAAGTTGTGAAAACTTTATTTTCCGCACCCGGTACTTTCTTGGAGTCCTAAAATTTGTTCGGGAAAGACCCGGGCGCAAAACACCCACGCACGATTTTATTCATGTTCGGGTGGGCCCACTAGTGAGCCGCATTTATTGTGTCGGGACAAATTGTGAAAACCACATTTTCCACACCCGGTAGGGACTAGGAGTCCTAAAATGTGTTCTAGAACAACTCTGTGCACGAAGCACCGACGCACAATTTGATTCATGTTCGGGTTGCCTCACTATCGACCCGCATTTATTGCACGGGAAAAGTTGTGAAAACCGTGTTTTCGGCACCCCGTAGTGACTAGGAGTCCTAAAATGTGTTCTGGAATGACTCTGTGCACGAAACACTCGGCGCACAATTTTATTGATGTTCGGGTGGGCTGACTAGTGACCCGCATTTCTTGCGCCGGGACAAGTTGTGAAAACCGTGTTTTCCGCACCCGGTAGTGACTATGAGTCCTAAAATATGTTCTAGAACAACTTGTGCGCGAAACACCGACGCACAATTTGATTCATGTTCCGGTGGGCTCACTAGTGACCCGCATATATTGCGCCGGGACAAGTTGTGAAAACCGTGTTTTCCGTACCCGGTAGTGACTAGGAGTCCTAAAATGTGTTCTCTAATGATCCGTGCGCGAAACACCGAGGCACGACTTTGTTCATCTTCGCATTGGCCCATTAGTGATCCGCATTTGTTGCGCCGGGACAAGTTGTCAAAACCATATTTTCCGCACCCGGTAGAGACTAGAAGTCCATAAATGAGTTCCGGAAGAACCCGTGTGCTAAACCTCGACGCAGAATTTTGTTCACGTTCGGGTGGGCCCACTAGTGACCCGCATTTATTGCGTCGGGACAAGTTGTAAAAACTGTGTTTTCCACACCCGTTAGTGACTAGGAGTCCTAAAATATGTTCTGGAACGACCTGTGCGCGAAACACCGACGCACAATTTCGTTCATGTTCGGGTGGGCTCACTAGGGACCCGCATTTTTTGTGTCGGGACAAGTTGTGAAAACCGGGTTTTCGGCACCTCGTAGTGACTAGGACTCCTAAAATGTGTTCTGGAACGATCGTGTGCGAAACACCGACGCACAATTTTATTGATGTTCGGGTGCGCCGACTAGTGACCCTCATTTATTGCGCCGCGACCAGTTGTGAAAACCGTGTTTTCCGCACCTCGTAGTGACTAGGAGTCCTAAAATGTGTTCTGGAACGACCGTGCGCGAAACACCGACGCACAATTTCGTTCATGTTCGGGTGGGCTCACTAGTGACTCGCATTTATTACGCTGGGACAAGTTGTGAAAACCGTGTTTTCCGCTCCCGGTAGTGACTAGGAGTCCTAAAATGTGTTCGGGAAGGACCCGTGCGCGAAACACCCACGCAAAATTTTATTCATGTTCGGGTGGGCTCACTAGTGACCCGCATTTATTGCGCCGGGACTAGTTGTGAAAACCGTGTTTTCCGCAGCCGGTAGTGACTATGAGTCCTAAAATGTGTTCTCTAATGATCCGTGCGCGAAACACCAAAGCACGACTTTGTTCATCTTCGCATTGGCCCATTAGTGATCCGCATTTGTTGCGCCGGGACAAGTTGTGAAAACTATACTTTTCGCACCCGGTAGAGACTAGGAGTCCATAAATGAGTTCGGAAGAACCCGTGTGCTAAACTTCGACGCAGAATTTTGTTCACGTTCGGGTGGGCCCACTAGTGACCCGCATTTATTACGTCGGGACAAGTTGTGAAAACTGTGTTTTCCGCACCCGGTAGTGACTAGGAGTCCTAAAATGTGTTCTAGAACAACCTTTGCGCGAAACACCGACGCGCAATTTGATTCATGTTCGGGTGGGCTCACTAGTGACCCTCATTTATTGCGCCGGGACAAGTTGTGAAAACCGTGTTTTTCGCACCTGGTAGTGATTAGGAGTCCTAAAATGTGTTCTCTAATGATCCGTGCGCGAAACACCGAGGCACGACTTTGTTCATCTTCGCATTGGCCCATTAGTGATGCGCATTTGTTGCGCCGGGACAAGTTGTGAAAACCGCATTTTCCACACCCGGTAGAGACTAGGAGTCCTAAAATGAGTTCCGGAAGAACCCGTGTGCTAAACCTCGATGCAGAATTTTGTTCACGTTCGGGTGGGCCCACTAGTGACCCGCATTTTTGCGTCGGGACAAGTTGTAAAACCGTGTTATCCGCACCCGGTAGTGACTAGGAGTCCTAAAATGTGTTATCGAACGATCTGTCCGCGAAACACCGACATACAATTTTATTCATGTTCGGGTAGGCTCACTAGTGACCCACATTTATTGCGCCGGGACAAGTTGTGAAAACCGTGTTTTCGGCACCCCATAGTGACCAGGAGTCCAAAAATGTGTTCTGGAACGACCGGTGCGCGAAACATCGACACACAATTTTATTGATGTTCGGGTGGGCTGATTGGTGACCTGCATTTATTGCGCCGGGACAAGTTGTGAAAACCGTGTTTTCCGCACCCGGTAGTGACTAGGAGTCCTAAAATGTGTTATGGAACGACTTGTGCGCGAAACACCGACGCACAATTTTATTCCTGTTCGGGTGGGCTCACTAGTGACCC
Organism: Chloris gayana; assembly: GCA_031894775.1. Lineage (NCBI taxonomy): Eukaryota > Viridiplantae > Streptophyta > Magnoliopsida > Poales > Poaceae > Chloris > Chloris gayana. The sequence goes on from JAUNZO010003137.1 coordinate 31,832, forward strand.
GCATTTATTGCGCCGGGACAAGTTGTGAAAACCGTGTTTTCCGCACCCGGTAGTGACTAGGAGTTCTAAAATGTGTTATGGAACGACTTGTGCGCGAAACACCGACGCACAATTTTATTCCTGTTCGGATGGGCTCACTAGTGACCCACATTTATTCCGCCGGGACAATTTGTGAAAACCGTATTTTCCGCACCCCGTAGTGACTAGGAGTCCTAAAATTTGTTCGAGAACGACCCGGGCGCAAAACACCCACGCAGGATTTTATTCATGTTCGGGTGGGCCCACTAGTGAGCCGCATTTATTGTGCCGGGACAAGTTGTGAATACCTCGTTTTCCACACACGGTAGTGACTAGGAGTCCTAAAATGTGTTCTAGAACAACCTTTGCGCGAAACACCGATGCAAAATTTGATTCATGTTCGGGTGGGCTCACTAGTGATCCGCATTTATTGCGCCGGGACAAGTTGTGAAAACCTTGTTTTCGGCACCCCATAGTGACTAGGAGTCCTAAAATGTGTTCGGAACGACACTGTGCGCGAAACACCGACACACAATTTTATTGATGTTCGGGTGGGCTGACTAGTGACCCGCATTTATTGCGCCGGGACAAGTTGTGAAAACCGTGTTTTCAGCACCCCATAGTGACCGGGAGTCCTAAAATGTGTTCTGGAACGACCCGTGCGCGAAACATCGACGGACAATTTTATTGATGTTCGGGTGGGCTGACAGGTGACCCGCATTTATTGCGCTGGGACAAGTTGTGAAAACCGTGTTTTCCGCAACCGGTAGTGACTAGGAGTCCTAAAATGTGTTCTAGAACAACCATTGCGCGAAACACCGACGCACAATTTGATTCATGTTCGGGTGGGCTCACTAGTGACCCGCATTTATTGCCCCGGACAAGTTCGAAAACCGTGTTTTCCGCACCGGTAGTGAGTAGGAGTTCTAAAATGTGTTCTGGAACGACTCAGTGCGCGAAACACCGACGCACAATTTTATTCATGTTCGGGTGGGCTCACTAGTGACCCGCAATTATTGCGCCGGGACAAGTTGTGAAAACCGTGTTTTCGGCACCCCATAGTGACTAGGAGTCCTAAAATGTGTTCGGAACGACCCGTGCGCGAAACACCAACGCACAATTTCATTGATGTTCGGGTGGGCTGACTCGTGACCCGCATTTATTGCGTCGGGACAAGTTGTGAAAACCGTGTTTTCCGCACCCGGTAGTGACTAGGAGTCCTAAAATGTGTTCTAGAACAACCTTTGCGCGAAACACCGACGCGCAATTTGATTCATGTTCGGGTGGGCTCACTAGTGACCCTCATTTATTGCGCCGGACAAGTTGTGAAAACCGTGTTTTTCGCACCCGGTAGTGATTAGGAGTCCTAAAATGTGTTCTCTAATGATCCGTGCGCGAAACACCGAGGCACGACTTTGTTCATCTTCGCATTGGCCCATTAGTGATGCGCATTTGTTGCGCCGGGACAAGTTGTGAAAACCGCATTTTCCACACCCGGTAGAGACTAGGAGTCCTAAAATGAGTTCGGAAGAACCCGTGTGCTAAACCTCGATGCAGAATTTTGTTCACGTTCGGGTGGGCCCACTAGTGACCCGCATTTTTGCGTCGGGACAAGTTGTAAAAACTGTGTTATCCGCACCCGGTAGTGACTAGGAGTCCTAAAATGTGTTATCGAACGATCTGTCCGCGAAACACCGACATACAATTTTATTCATGTTCGGGTAGGCTCACTAGTGACCCACATTTATTGCGCCGGGACAAGTTGTGAAAACCGTGTTTTCGGCACCCCATAGTGACCAGGAGTCCAAAAATGTGTTCTGGAACGACCAGTGCGCGAAACATCGACACACAATTTTATTGATGTTCGGGTGGGCTGATTGGTGACCTGCATTTATTGCGCCGGGACAAGTTGTGAAAACCGTGTTTTCCGCACCCGGTAGTGACTAGGAGTCCTAAAATGTGTTATGGAACGACTTGTGCGCGAAACACCGACGCACAATTTTATTCCTGTTCGGGTGGGCTCACTAGTGACCCGCATTTATTGCGCCGGGACAAGTTGTGAAAACCGTGTTTTCCGCACCCGGTAGTGACTAGGAGTTCTAAAATGTGTTATGGAACGACTTGTGCGCGAAACACCGACGCACAATTTTATTCCTGTTCGGATGGGCTCACTAGTGACCCACATTTATTCCGTCGGGACAATTTGTGAAAACCGTATTTTCCGCACCCCGTAGTGACTAGGAGTCCTAAAATTTGTTCGAGAACGACCCGGCGCAAAACACCCACGCAGGATTTTATTCATGTTCGGGTGGGCCCACTAGTGAGCCGCATTTATTGTGCCGGGACAAGTTGTGAATACCTCGTTTTCCACACACGGTAGTGACTAGGAGTCCTAAAATGTGTTCTAGAACAACCTTTGCGCGAAACACCGATGCAAAATTTGATTCATGTTCGGGTGGGCTCACTAGTGATCCGCATTTATTGCGCCGGGACAAGTTGTGAAAACCTTGTTTTCGGCACCCCATAGTGACTAGGAGTCCTAAAATGTGTTCTGGAACGACTCAGTGCGCGAAACACCGACACACAATTTTATTGATGTTCGGGTGGGCTGACTAGTGACCCGCATTTATTGCGCCGGGACAAGTTGTGAAAACCGTGTTTTCCGCACCCGGTAGTGACTAGGAGTCCTAAAATGTGTTCTAGAACAACCTTTGCACGAAACACCGACGCACAATTTGATTCATGTTCGGGTGGGCTCACTAGTGACCCGCATTTATTGCGTCGGGACAAGTTGTGAAAACCGTGTTTTCCTCTCCCGTAGTGACTAGGAGTCCTAAAATGTGTTCGGAAGGACCCGTGCGCGAAACACCCACGCACAATTTTATTCATGTTCGGGTGGGCTCACTAGTGACCCTCATTTATTGCGCCGGACAAGTTGTGAAAACCGTGTTTTCCGCACCCGGTAGTGACTAGGGGTCCTAAAATGTTTTCTCGAATGATCCGTGCGCGAAACACCGAGGCACGACTTTGTTCATCTTCGCATTGGCCCATTAGTGATCCGCATTTGTTGCGCCGGGACAAGTTGTGAAAACCGCATTTTCCACACCCGGTAGAGACTAGGAGTCCTAAAATGAGTTCTGGAAGAACCCGTGTGCTAAACCTCGATGCAGAATTTTGTTCACGTTCGGGTGGGCCCACTAGTGACCCGCATTTTTGCGTCGGGACAAGTTGTAAAAACTGTGTTATCCGCACCCGGTAGTGACTAGGAGTCCTAAAATGTGTTATCGAACGATCTGTCCGCGAAACACCGACATACAATTTTATTCATGTTCGGGTAGGCTCACTAGTGACCCACATTTATTGCGCCGGGACAAGTTGTGAAAACCGTGTTTTCGGCACCCCATAGTGACCAGGAGTCCAAAAATGTGTTCGGAACGACCAGTGCGCGAAACATCGACACACAATTTTATTGATGTTCGGGTGGGCTGATTGGTGACCTGCATTTATTGCGCCGGGACAAGTTGTGAAAACCGTGTTTTCCGCACCCGGTAGTGACTAGGAGTCCTAAAATGTGTTCTAGAACAACCTTTGTGCGAAACACCGACGCACAATTTGATTTATGTTCGGGTGGGCTCACTAGTGACCCGCATTTGTTGCGCCGGGACAAGTTGTGAAAACCGTGTTTTCCGCAGCCGGTAGTGACTAGGAGTTCTAAAATGTGTTATGGAACGACCTGTGCGCGAAACACCGACGCACAATTTTATTCATGTTCGGGTGGGCTCACTAGTGACCCACATTTATTCCGTCGGGACAATTTGTGTAAACCGTATTTTCCGCACCCTGTAGTGACTAGGAGTCCTAAAATTTGTTCGAGAACGACCCGGCGCAAAACACCCACGCAGGATTTTATTCATGTTCGGGTGGGCCCACTAGTGAGCCGCATTTATTGTGCCGGGACAAGTTGTGAATACCTCGTTTTCCACACACGGTAGTGACTAGGAGTCCTAAAATGTGTTCTAGAACAACCTTTGCGCGAAACACCGATGCAAAATTTGATTCATGTTCGGGTGGGCTCACTAGTGATCCGCATTTATTGCGCCGGGACAAGTTGTGAAAACCTTGTTTTCGGCACCCCATAGTGACTAGGAGTCCTAAAATGTGTTCGGAACGACCTGTGCGCGAAACACCGACACACAATTTTATTGATGTTCGGGTGGGCTGACTAGTGACCCGCATTTATTGCGCCGGGACAAGTTGTGAAAACCGTGTTTTCCGCACCCGGTAGTGACTAGGAGTCCTAAAATGTGTTCTAGAACAACCTTTGCACGAAACACCGACGCACAATTTGATTCATGTTCGGGTGGGCTCACTAGTGACCCGCATTTATTGCGTCGGGACAAGTTGTGAAAACCGTGTTTTCCTCTCCCGGTAGTGACTAGGAGTCCTAAAATGTGTTCTGGAAGGACCTGTGCGCGAAACACCCACGCACAATTTTATTCATGTTCGGGTGGGCTCACTAGTGACCCTCATTTATTGCGCCGGGACAAGTTGTGAAAACCGTGTTTTCCGCACCCGGTAGTGACTAGGGGTCCTAAAATGTTTTCTCGAATGATCCGTGCGCGAAACACCGAGGCACGACTTTGTTCATCTTCGCATTGGCCCATTAGTGATCCGCATTTGTTGCGCCGGGACAAGTTGTGAAAACCGCATTTTCCACACCCGGTAGAGACTAGGAGTCCTAAAATGAGTTCTGGAAGAACCCGTGTGCTAAACCTCGATGCAGAATTTTGTTCACGTTCGGGTGGGCCCACTAGTGACCCGCATTTTTTGCGTCGGGACAAGTTGTAAAACCGTGTTATCCGCACCCGGTAGTGACTAGGAGTCCTAAAATGTGTTATCGAACGATCTGTCCGCGAAACACCGACATACAATTTTATTCATGTTCGGGTAGGCTCACTAGTGACCCACATTTATTGCGCCGGGACAAGTTGTGAAAACCGTGTTTTTGGCACCCCATAGTGACCAGGAGTCCAAAAATGTGTTCTGGAACGACCAGTGCGCGAAACATCGACACACAATTTTATTGATGTTCGGGTGGGCTGATTGGTGACCTGCATTTATTGCGCCGGGACAAGTTGTGAAAACCGTGTTTTCCGCACCCGGTAGTGACTAGGAGTCCTAAAATGTGTTCTAGAACAACCTTTGTGCGAAACACCGACGCACAATTTGATTTATGTTCGGGTGGGCTCACTAGTGACCCGCATTTGTTGCGCCGGGACAAGTTGTGAAAACCGTGTTTTCCGCAGCCGGTAGTGACTAGGAGTTCTAAAATGTGTTATGGAACGACCTGTGCGCGAAACACCGACGCACAATTTTATTCATGTTCGGGTGGGCTCACTAGTGACCCACATTTATTCCGTCGGGACAATTTGTGTAAACCGTATTTTCCGCACCCTGTAGTGACTAGGAGTCCTAAAATTTGTTCAGGAACGACCCGGCGCAAAACACCCACGCAGGATTTTATTCATGTTCGGGTGGGCCCACTAGTGAGCCGCATTTATTGTGCCGGGACAAGTTGTGAATACCTCGTTTTCCACACACGGTAGTGACTAGGAGTCCTAAAATGTGTTCTCGAACAACCTTTGCGCGAAACACCGATGCAAAATTTGATTCATGTTCGGGTGGGCTCACTAGTGATCCGCATTTATTGCGCCGGGACAAGTTGTGAAAACCTTGTTTTCGGCACCCCATAGTGACTAGGAGTCCTAAAATGTGTTCTGGAACGACTCGTGCGCGAAACACCGACACACAATTTTATTGATGTTCGGGTGGGCTGACTAGTGACCCGCATTTATTGCGCCGGACAAGTTGTGAAAACCGTGTTTTCCGCACCCGGTAGTGACTAGGAGTCCTAAAATGTGTTCTAGAACAACCTTTGCACGAAACACCGACGCACAATTTGATTCATGTTCGGGTGGGCTCACTAGTGACCCGCATTTATTGCGTCGGGACAAGTTGTGAAAACCGTGTTTTCCTCTCCCGTAGTGACTAGGAGTCCTAAAATGTGTTCTGGAAGGACCCGTGCGCGAAACACCCACGCACAATTTTATTCATGTTCGGGTGGGCTCACTAGTGACCCTCATTTATTGCGCCGGACAAGTTGTGAAAACCGTGTTTTCCGCACCCGGTAGTGACTAGGGGTCCTAAAATGTTTTCTCGAATGATCCGTGCGCGAAACACCGAGGCACGACTTTGTTCATCTTCGCATTGGCCCATTAGTGATCCGCATTTGTTGCGCCGGGACAAGTTGTGAAAACCGCATTTTCCACACCCGGTAGAGACTAGGAGTCCTAAAATGAGTTCTGGAAGAACCCGTGTGCTAAACCTCGATGCAGAATTTTGTTCACGTTCGGGTGGGCCCACTAGTGACCCGCATTTTTGCGTCGGGACAAGTTGTAAAACCGTGTTATCCGCACCCGGTAGTGACTAGGAGTCCTAAAATGTGTTATCGAACGATCTGTCCGCGAAACACCGACATACAATTTTATTCATGTTCGGGTAGGCTCACTAGTGACCCACATTTATTGCGCCGGACAAGTTGTGAAAACCGTGTTTTCGGCACCCCATAGTGACCAGGAGTCCAAAAATGTGTTCGGGAACGACCAGTGCGCGAAACATCGACACACAATTTTATTGATGTTCGGGTGGGCTGATTGGTGACCTGCATTTATTGCGCCGGGACAAGTTGTGAAAACCGTGTTTTCCGCACCCGGTAGTGACTAGGAGTCCTAAAATGTGTTCTAGAACAACCTTTGTGCGAAACACCGACGCACAATTTGATTTATGTTCGGGTGGGCTCACTAGTGACCCGCATTTGTTGCGCCGGGACAAGTTGTGAAAACCGTGTTTTCCGCAGCCGTAGTGACTAGGAGTTCTAAAATGTGTTATGGAACGACCTGTGCGCGAAACACCGACGCACAATTTTATTCATGTTCGGGTGGGCTCACTAGTGACCCACATTTATTCCGTCGGGACAATTTGTGTAAACCGTATTTTCCGCACCTCGTAGTGACTAGGAGTCCTAAAATTTGTTCGAGAACGACCCGGCGCAAAACACCCACGCAGGATTTTATTCATGTTCGGGTGGGCCCACTAGTGAGCCGCATTTATTGTGCCGGGACAAGTTGTGAATACCTCGTTTTCCACACACGGTAGTGACTAGGAGTCCTAAAATGTGTTCTCTAATGATCCGTGCGCGAAACACCAAAGCACGACTTTGTTCATCTTCGCATTGGCCCATTAGTGATCCGCATTTGTTGCGCCGGGACAAGTTGTGAAAACCATACTTTTCGCACCCGGTAGAGACTAGGAGTCCATAAATGAGTTCCGGAAGAACCCGTGTGCTAAACTTCGACGCAGAATTTTGTTCACGTTCGGGTGGGCCCACTAGTGACCCGCATTTATTACGTCGGGACAAGTTGTGAAAACCGTGTTTTCCGCACCCGGTAGTGACTAGGAGTCCTAAAATGTGTTCTAGAACAACCTTTGCGCGAAACACCGACGCGCAATTTGATTCATGTTCGGGTGGGCTCACTAGTGACCCTCATTTATTGCGCCGGGACAAGTTGTGAAAACCGTGTTTTTCGCACCTGGTAGTGATTAGGAGTCCTAAAATGTGTTCTCTAATGATCCGTGCGCGAAACACCGAGGCACGACTTTGTTCATCTTCGCATTGGCCCATTAGTGATGCGCATTTGTTGCGCCGGGACAAGTTGTGAAAACCGCATTTTCCACACCCGGTAGAGACTAGGAGTCCTAAAATGAGTTCCGGAAGAACCCGTGTGCTAAACCTCGATGCAGAATTTTGTTCACGTTCGGGTGGGCCCACTAGTGACCCGCATTTTTGCGTCGGGACAAGTTGTAAAAACCGTGTTATCCGCACCCGGTAGTGACTAGGAGTCCTAAAATGTGTTATCGAACGATCTGTCCGCGAAACACCGACATACAATTTTATTCATGTTCGGGTAGGCTCACTAGTGACCCACATTTATTGCGCCGGGACAAGTTGTGAAAACCGTGTTTTCGGCACCCCATAGTGACCAGGAGTCCAAAAATGTGTTCTGGAACGACCAGTGCGCGAAACATCGACACACAATTTTATTGATGTTCGGGTGGGCTGATTGGTGACCTGCATTTATTGCGCCGGGACAAGTTGTGAAAACCGTGTTTTCCGCACCCGGTAGTGACTAGGAGTCCTAAAATGTGTTATGGAACGACTTGTGCGCGAAACACCGACGCACAATTTTATTCCTGTTCGGGTGGGCTCACTAGTGACCCGCATTTATTGCGCCGGGACAAGTTGTGAAAACCGTGTTTTCCGCACCCGGTAGTGACTAGGAGTTCTAAAATGTGTTATGGAACGACTTGTGCGCGAAACACCGACGCACAATTTTATTCCTGTTCGGATGGGCTCACTAGTGACCCACATTTATTCCGCCGGGACAATTTGTGAAAACCGTATTTTCCGCACCCTGTAGTGACTAGGAGTCCTAAAATTTGTTCAGGAACGACCCGGCGCAAAACACCCACGCAGGATTTTATTCATGTTCGGGTGGGCCCACTAGTGAGCCGCATTTATTGTGCCGGGACAAGTTGTGAATACCTCGTTTTCCACACACGGTAGTGACTAGGAGTCCTAAAATGTGTTCTAGAACAACCTTTGCGCGAAACACCGATGCAAAATTTGATTCATGTTCGGGTGGGCTCACTAGTGATCCGCATTTATTGCGCCGGGACAAGTTGTGAAAACCTTGTTTTCGGCACCCCATAGTGACTAGGAGTCCTAAAATGTGTTCTGGAACGACCTGTGCGCGAAACACCGACACACAATTTTATTGATGTTCGGGTGGGCTGACTAGTGACCCGCATTTATTGCGCCGGGACAAGTTGTGAAAACCGTGTTTTCAGCACCCCATAGTGACCGGGAGTCCTAAAATGTGTTCTGGAACGACCTGTGCGCGAAACATCGACGGACAATTTTATTGATGTTCGGGTGGGCTGACGAGTGACCCGCATTTATTGCGCTGGGACAAGTTGTGAAAACCGTGTTTTCCGCAACCGGTAGTGACTAGGAGTCCTAAAATGTGTTCTAGAACAACCATTGCGCGAAACACCGACGCACAATTTGATTCATGTTCGGGTGGGCTCACTAGTGACCCGCATTTATTGCCCCGGACAAGTTCTGAAAACCGTGTTTTCCGCACCGGTAGTGAGTAGGAGTTCTAAAATGTGTTCTGGAACGACCCGTGCGCGAAACACCGACGCACAATTTTATTCATGTTCGGGTGGGCTCACTAGTGACCCGCAATTATTGCGCCGGGACAAGTTGTGAAAACCGTGTTTTCGGCACCCCATAGTGACTAGGAGTCCTAAAATGTGTTCTGGAACGACCCGTGCGCGAAACACCAACGCACAATTTCATTGATGTTCGGGTGGGCTGACTCGTGACCCGCATTTATTGCGTCGGGACAAGTTGTGAAAACCGTGTTTTCCGCACCCGGTAGTGACTAGGAGTCCTAAAATGTGTTCTAGAACAACCTTTGCGCGAAACACCGACGCGCAATTTGATTCATGTTCGGGTGGGCTCACTAGTGACCCTCATTTATTGCGCCGGACAAGTTGTGAAAACCGTGTTTTCGCACCCGGTAGTGATTAGGAGTCCTAAAATGTGTTCTCTAATGATCCGTGCGCGAAACACCGAGGCACGACTTTGTTCATCTTCGCATTGGCCCATTAGTGATGCGCATTTGTTGCGCCGGGACAAGTTGTGAAAACCGCATTTTCCACACCCGGTAGAGACTAGGAGTCCTAAAATGAGTTCCGGAAGAACCCGTGTGCTAAACCTCGATGCAGAATTTTGTTCACGTTCGGGTGGGCCCACTAGTGACCCGCATTTTTTGCGTCGGGACAAGTTGTAAAAACTGTGTTATCCGCACCCGGTAGTGACTAGGAGTCCTAAAATGTGTTATCGAACGATCTGTCCGCGAAACACCGACATACAATTTTATTCATGTTCGGGTAGGCTCACTAGTGACCCACATTTATTGCGCCGGGACAAGTTGTGAAAACCGTGTTTTCGGCACCCCATAGTGACCAGGAGTCCAAAAATGTGTTCTGGAACGACCAGTGCGCGAAACATCGACACACAATTTTATTGATGTTCGGGTGGGCTGATTGGTGACCTGCATTTATTGCGCCGGGACAAGTTGTGAAAACCGTGTTTTCCGCACCCGGTAGTGACTAGGAGTCCTAAAATGTGTTATGGAACGACTTGTGCGCGAAACACCGACGCACAATTTTATTCCTGTTCGGGTGGGCTCACTAGTGACCCGCATTTATTGCGCCGGGACAAGTTGTGAAAACCGTGTTTTCCGCACCCGGTAGTGACTAGGAGTTCTAAAATGTGTTATGGAACGACTTGTGCGCGAAACACCGACGCACAATTTTATTCCTGTTCGGATGGGCTCACTAGTGACCCACATTTATTCCGTCGGGACAATTTGTGAAAACCGTATTTTCCGCACCCCGTAGTGACTAGGAGTCCTAAAATTTGTTCAGAACGACCCGGCGCAAAACACCCACGCAGGATTTTATTCATGTTCGGGTGGGCCCACTAGTGAGCCGCATTTATTGTGCCGGGACAAGTTGTGAATACCTCGTTTTCCACACACGGTAGTGACTAGGAGTCCTAAAATGTGTTCTAGAACAACCTTTGCGCGAAACACCGATGCAAAATTTGATTCATGTTCGGGTGGGCTCACTAGTGATCCGCATTTATTGCGCCGGACAAGTTGTGAAAACCTTGTTTTCGGCACCCCATAGTGACTAGGAGTCCTAAAATGTGTTCTGGAACGACCTGTGCGCGAAACACCGACACACAATTTTATTGATGTTCGGGTGGGCTGACTAGTGACCCGCATTTATTGCGCCGGGACAAGTTGTGAAAACCGTGTTTTCCGCACCCGGTAGTGACTAGGAGTCCTAAAATGTGTTCTAGAACAACCTTTGCACGAAACACCGACGCACAATTTGATTCATGTTCGGGTGGGCTCACTAGTGACCCGCATTTATTGCGTCGGGACAAGTTGTGAAAACCGTGTTTTCCTCTCCCGGTAGTGACTAGGAGTCCTAAAATGTGTTCTGGAAGGACCTGTGCGCGAAACACCCACGCACAATTTTATTCATGTTCGGGTGGGCTCACTAGTGACCCTCATTTATTGCGCCGGGACAAGTTGTGAAAACCGTGTTTTCCGCACCCGGTAGTGACTAGGGGTCCTAAAATGTTTTCTCGAATGATCCGTGCGCGAAACACCGAGGCACGACTTTGTTCATCTTCGCATTGGCCCATTAGTGATCCGCATTTGTTGCGCCGGGACAAGTTGTGAAAACCGCATTTTCCACACCCGGTAGAGACTAGGAGTCCTAAAATGAGTTCTGGAAGAACCCGTGTGCTAAACCTCGATGCAGAATTTTGTTCACGTTCGGGTGGGCCCACTAGTGACCCGCATTTTTGCGTCGGGACAAGTTGTAAAAACTGTGTTATCCGCACCCGGTAGTGACTAGGAGTCCTAAAATGTGTTATCGAACGATCTGTCCGCGAAACACCGACATACAATTTTATTCATGTTCGGGTAGGCTCACTAGTGACCCACATTTATTGCGCCGGGACAAGTTGTGAAAACCGTGTTTTCGGCACCCCATAGTGACCAGGAGTCCAAAAATGTGTTCTGGAACGACCAGTGCGCGAAACATCGACACACAATTTTATTGATGTTCGGGTGGGCTGATTGGTGACCTGCATTTATTGCGCCGGGACAAGTTGTGAAAACCGTGTTTTCCGCACCCGGTAGTGACTAGGAGTCCTAAAATGTGTTCTAGAACAACCTTTGTGCGAAACACCGACGCACAATTTGATTTATGTTCGGGTGGGCTCACTAGTGACCCGCATTTGTTGCGCCGGGACAAGTTGTGAAAACCGTGTTTTCCGCAGCCGGTAGTGACTAGGAGTTCTAAAATGTGTTATGGAACGACCTGTGCGCGAAACACCGACGCACAATTTTATTCATGTTCGGGTGGGCTCACTAGTGACCCACATTTATTCCGTCGGGACAATTTGTGTAAACCGTATTTTCCGCACCCCGTAGTGACTAGGAGTCCTAAAATTTGTTCGAGAACGACCCGGCGCAAAACACCCACGCAGGATTTTATTCATGTTCGGGTGGGCCCACTAGTGAGCCGCATTTATTGTGCCGGGACAAGTTGTGAATACCTCGTTTTCCACACACGGTAGTGACTAGGAGTCCTAAAATGTGTTCTAGAACAACCTTTGCGCGAAACACCGATGCAAAATTTGATTCATGTTCGGGTGGGCTCACTAGTGATCCGCATTTATTGCGCCGGGACAAGTTGTGAAAACCTTGTTTTCGGCACCCCATAGTGACTAGGAGTCCTAAAATGTGTTCTGGAACGACTCAGTGCGCGAAACACCGACACACAATTTTATTGATGTTCGGGTGGGCTGACTAGTGACCCGCATTTATTGCGCCGGGACAAGTTGTGAAAACCGTGTTTTCCGCACCCGGTAGTGACTAGGAGTCCTAAAATGTGTTCTAGAACAACCTTTGCACGAAACACCGACGCACAATTTGATTCATGTTCGGGTGGGCTCACTAGTGACCCGCATTTATTGCGTCGGGACAAGTTGTGAAAACCGTGTTTTCCTCTCCCGTAGTGACTAGGAGTCCTAAAATGTGTTCTGGAAGGACCTGTGCGCGAAACACCCACGCACAATTTTATTCATGTTCGGGTGGGCTCACTAGTGACCCTCATTTATTGCGCCGGGACAAGTTGTGAAAACCGTGTTTTCCGCACCCGGTAGTGACTAGGGGTCCTAAAATGTTTTCTCGAATGATCCGTGCGCGAAACACCGAGGCACGACTTTGTTCATCTTCGCATTGGCCCATTAGTGATCCGCATTTGTTGCGCCGGGACAAGTTGTGAAAACCGCATTTTCCACACCCGGTAGAGACTAGGAGTCCTAAAATGAGTTCTGGAAGAACCCGTGTGCTAAACCTCGATGCAGAATTTTGTTCACGTTCGGGTGGGCCCACTAGTGACCCGCATTTTTGCGTCGGGACAAGTTGTAAAAACTGTGTTATCCGCACCCGGTAGTGACTAGGAGTCCTAAAATGTGTTATCGAACGATCTGTCCGCGAAACACCGACATACAATTTTATTCATGTTCGGGTAGGCTCACTAGTGACCCACATTTATTGCGCCGGGACAAGTTGTGAAAACCGTGTTTTTGGCACCCCATAGTGACCAGGAGTCCAAAAATGTGTTCTGGAACGACCAGTGCGCGAAACATCGACACACAATTTTATTGATGTTCGGGTGGGCTGATTGGTGACCTGCATTTATTGCGCCGGGACAAGTTGTGAAAACCGTGTTTTCCGCACCCGGTAGTGACTAGGAGTCCTAAAATGTGTTCTAGAACAACCTTTGTGCGAAACACCGACGCACAATTTGATTTATGTTCGGGTGGGCTCACTAGTGACCCGCATTTGTTGCGCCGGGACAAGTTGTGAAAACCGTGTTTTCCGCAGCCGGTAGTGACTAGGAGTTCTAAAATGTGTTATGGAACGACCTGTGCGCGAAACACCGACGCACAATTTTATTCATGTTCGGGTGGGCTCACTAGTGACCCACATTTATTCCGTCGGGACAATTTGTGTAAACCGTATTTTCCGCACCTCGTAGTGACTAGGAGTCCTAAAATTTGTTCAGAACGACCCGGCGCAAAACACCCACGCAGGATTTTATTCATGTTCGGGTGGGCCCACTAGTGAGCCGCATTTATTGTGCCGGGACAAGTTGTGAATACCTCGTTTTCCACACACGGTAGTGACTAGGAGTCCTAAAATGTGTTCTCGAACAACCTTTGCGCGAAACACCGATGCAAAATTTGATTCATGTTCGGGTGGGCTCACTAGTGATCCGCATTTATTGCGCCGGGACAAGTTGTGAAAACCTTGTTTTCGGCACCCCATAGTGACTAGGAGTCCTAAAATGTGTTCTGGAACGACCTGTGCGCGAAACACCGACACACAATTTTATTGATGTTCGGGTGGGCTGACTAGTGACCCGCATTTATTGCGCCGGGACAAGTTGTGAAAACCGTGTTTTCCGCACCCGGTAGTGACTAGGAGTCCTAAAATGTGTTCTAGAACAACCTTTGCACGAAACACCGACGCACAATTTGATTCATGTTCGGGTGGGCTCACTAGTGACCCGCATTTATTGCGTCGGGACAAGTTGTGAAAACCGTGTTTTCCTCTCCCGGTAGTGACTAGGAGTCCTAAAATGTGTTCGGAAGGACCTGTGCGCGAAACACCCACGCACAATTTTATTCATGTTCGGGTGGGCTCACTAGTGACCCTCATTTATTGCGCCGGGACAAGTTGTGAAAACCGTGTTTTCCGCACCCGGTAGTGACTAGGGGTCCTAAAATGTTTTCTCGAATGATCCGTGCGCGAAACACCGAGGCACGACTTTGTTCATCTTCGCATTGGCCCATTAGTGATCCGCATTTGTTGCGCCGGGACAAGTTGTGAAAACCGCATTTTCCACACCCGGTAGAGACTAGGAGTCCTAAAATGAGTTCTGGAAGAACCCGTGTGCTAAACCTCGATGCAGAATTTTGTTCACGTTCGGGTGGGCCCACTAGTGACCCGCATTTTTGCGTCGGGACAAGTTGTAAAACCGTGTTATCCGCACCCGGTAGTGACTAGGAGTCCTAAAATGTGTTATCGAACGATCCGTCCGCGAAACACCGACATACAATTTTATTCATGTTCGGGTAGGCTCACTAGTGACCCACATTTATTGCGCCGGGACAAGTTGTGAAAACCGTGTTTTCGGCACCCCATAGTGACCAGGAGTCCAAAAATGTGTTCTGGAACGACCAGTGCGCGAAACATCGACACACAATTTTATTGATGTTCGGGTGGGCTGATTGGTGACCTGCATTTATTGCGCCGGGACAAGTTGTGAAAACCGTGTTTTCCGCACCCGGTAGTGACTAGGAGTCCTAAAATGTGTTCTAGAACAACCTTTGTGCGAAACACCGACGCACAATTTGATTTATGTTCGGGTGGGCTCACTAGTGACCCGCATTTGTTGCGCCGGGACAAGTTGTGAAAACCGTGTTTTCCGCAGCCGGTAGTGACTAGGAGTTCTAAAATGTGTTATGGAACGACCTGTGCGCGAAACACCGACGCACAATTTTATTCATGTTCGGGTGGGCTCACTAGTGACCCACATTTATTCCGTCGGGACAATTTGTGTAAACCGTATTTTCCGCACCCCGTAGTGACTAGGAGTCCTAAAATTTGTTCAGGAACGACCCGGCGCAAAACACCCACGCAGGATTTTATTCATGTTCGGGTGGGCCCACTAGTGAGCCGCATTTATTGTGCCGGGACAAGTTGTGAATACCTCGTTTTCCACACACGGTAGTGACTAGGAGTCCTAAAATGTGTTCTAGAACAACCTTTGCGCGAAACACCGATGCAAAATTTGATTCATGTTCGGGTGGGCTCACTAGTGATCCGCATTTATTGCGCCGGGACAAGTTGTGAAAACCTTGTTTTCGGCACCCCATAGTGACTAGGAGTCCTAAAATGTGTTCTGGAACGACCTGTGCGCGAAACACCGACACACAATTTTATTGATGTTCGGGTGGGCTGACTAGTGACCCGCATTTATTGCGCCGGGACAAGTTGTGAAAACCGTGTTTTCCGCACCCGGTAGTGACTAGGAGTCCTAAAATGTGTTCTAGAACAACCTTTGCACGAAACACCGACGCACAATTTGATTCATGTTCGGGTGGGCTCACTAGTGACCCGCATTTATTGCGTCGGGACAAGTTGTGAAAACCGTGTTTTCCTCTCCCGGTAGTGACTAGGAGTCCTAAAATGTGTTCTGGAAGGACCCGTGCGCGAAACACCCACGCACAATTTTATTCATGTTCGGGTGGGCTCACTAGTGACCCTCATTTATTGCGCCGGGACAAGTTGTGAAAACCGTGTTTTCCGCACCCGGTAGTGACTAGGGGTCCTAAAATGTTTTCTCGAATGATCCGTGCGCGAAACACCGAGGCACGACTTTGTTCATCTTCGCATTGGCCCATTAGTGATCCGCATTTGTTGCGCCGGGACAAGTTGTGAAAACCGCATTTTCCACACCCGGTAGAGACTAGGAGTCCTAAAATGAGTTCCGGAAGAACCCGTGTGCTAAACCTCGATGCAGAATTTTGTTCACGTTCGGGTGGGCCCACTAGTGACCCGCATTTTTTGCGTCGGGACAAGTTGTAAAAACCGTGTTATCCGCACCCGGTAGTGACTAGGAGTCCTAAAATGTGTTATGGAACGACCTGTCCGCGAAACACCGACATACAATCTTATTCATGTTCGGGTAGGCTCACTAGTGACCCACATTTATTGCGCCGGAAAAGTTCTGAAAACCGTGTTTTCGGCACCCCATAGTGACCAGGAGTCCAAAAATGTGTTCTGGAACTACCAGTGCGCGAAACATCGACACACAATTTTATTGATGTTCGGGTGGGCTGATTGGTGACCCGCATTTATTGCGCCGGGACAAGTTGTGAAAACCGTGTTTTCCGCACCCGGTAGTGACTAGGAGTCCTAAAATGTGTTCTAGAACAACCTTTGCGCGAAACACCGATGCACAATTTGATTCATGTTCGGGTGGGCTCACTAGTGACCCGCATTTATTGCGCCGGGACAAGTTGTGAAAACCGTGTTTTCCGCACCCGGTAGTGACTAGGAGTTCTAAAATGTGTTATGGAACGACTTGTGCGCGAAACACCGACGCACAATTTTATTCCTGTTCGGATGGGCTCACTAGTGACCCACATTTATTCCGCCGGGACAATTTGTGAAAACCGTATTTTCCGCACCCTGTAGTGACTAGGAGTCCTAAAATTTGTTCAGGAACGACCCGGCGCAAAACACCCACGCAGGATTTTATTCATGTTCGGGTGGGCCCACTAGTGAGCCGCATTTATTGTGCCGGTACAAGTTGTGAAAACCTCGTTTTCCACACACGGTAGTGACTAGGAGGCCCAAAATGTGTTCTGGAACAACCTCGTGCGCGAAGCACCGACGCAAAATTTGATTCATGTTCGGGTGGGCTCACTAGTGACCCGCATCTATTGCGCTCGGGACAAGTTGTGAAAACCGTGTTTTCGGCACCCCATAGTGACAAGGAGTTCTAAAATGTGTTCTGGAACGACTTGTGCGCGAAACACCGACACACAATTTTCTTGATGTTCGGGTGGGCTGACTAGTGACCCGCATTTATTGCGCCGAGACAAGTTGTGAAAACCGTGTTTTTCGCACCCGGTAGTGACTAGGAGTCCTAAAATGTTTTCTCGAATGATCCGTGCGCGAAACACCGAGGCACGACTTTGTTCATCTTCGCATTGGCCCATTAGTGATCCACATTTGTTGTGCCGAGACAAGTTGTGAAAATCGTATTTTTCGCACCCGGTAGAGACTAGGAGTCCTAAAATGAGTTTTGGAAGAACCCGTGTGCTAATCCTCGACGCAGAATTTTGTTCACGTTCGGGTGGGCCCACTAGTGACCCGCATTTATTGCGTCGGGACAACTTGTAAAAACCGTGTTTTCCGCACCCGGTAGTGACTAGGAGTCCTAAAATGTGTTATGGAACGACCCGTGCGCGAAACACCGACACACAATTTTATTCATGTTCGGGTAGGCTCACTAGTGACCCACGTTTATTGCACCGGGACAAGTTGTGAAAACCGTGTTTTCGGCACCCCTTAGTTACCAGGAGTCCTAAAATGTGTTCTGGAACGACCTGTGCGCGAAACATCGACACACAATTTAATTGATGTTCGGGTGGGCTGACCGGTGACCCGCTTTTATTGCATGCTGGGACAAGTTGTGAAAACCGTGTTTTCCGCAACCGGTAGTGACTAGGAGTCCTAAAATGTGTTCTAGAACAACCTTTACGCGAAACATCGACGCACAATTTGATTCATGTTCGGCTGGGCTCACTAGTGACCCGTATTTATTGCCCCGGGACAAGTTGTGAAAACCGTGTTTTCCGCACCCGGTAGTGACTAGGAGTTCTAAAATGTGTTCTGGAAATACCTGTGCGCGAAACACCGACGCACAATTTTACTCATGTTCGGGTGGGCTCACTAGTGAACCGCATTTATTGCGCCGGGACAAGTTGTGCAAACCGTGTTTTCGGCACCCCATAGTGACCAGGAGTCCTAAAATGTGTTCTGGAACGACCCGTGCGCGAAACATCGACACACAATTTTATTGATGTTCGGGTGGGCTGACTAGTGACCCGCATTTATTGCGTCGGGACAAGTTGTGAAAACCGTGTTTTCCGCATCCGGTATCGACTAGAAGTCCTAAAATGTGTTCGAGAACGACCCGGGCGCAAAACACCCACGCAAGATTTTATTCATGTTCGGGTGGGCCCACTAGTGAGCCGCATTTATTGTACCGGGACAAGTTGTGAAAACCTCGTTTTCCACACACGGTAGTGACTAGGAGGCCCAAAATGTGTTCTAGAACAACCTTTGCGCGAAACACCGATGCAAAATTTGATTCATGTTCGGGTGGGCTCACTAGTGATCCGCATTTATTGCGCTGGGACAAGTTGTAAAAACCTTGTTTTCGGCACCCCATAGTGACTAGGAGTCCTAAAATGTGTTCGGAACGACCTGTGCGCGAAACACCGACACACAATTTTATTGATGTTCGGGTGGGCTGACTAGTGACCCGCATTTATTGCGCCGGGACAAGTTGTGAAAACCGTGTTTTCCGCACCCGTAGTGACTAGGAGTCCTAAAATGTGTTCTAGAACAACCTTTGCACGAAACACCGACGCACAATTTGATTCATGTTCGGGTGGGCTCAGTAGTGACCCGCATTTATTACGCGGGGACAAGTTGTGAAAACCGTGTTTTCCTCTCCCGGTAGTGACTAGGAGTCCTAAAATGTGTTCTGGAAGGACCCGTGCGCGAAACACCCACGCACAATTTTATTCATGTTCGGGTGGGCTCACTAGTGACCCTCATTTATTGCGCCGGGACAAGTTGTGAAAACCGTGTTTTCCGCACCCGGTAGTGACTAGGGGTCCTAAAATGTTTTCTCGAATGATCCGTGCGCGAAACACCGAGGCACGACTTTGTTCATCTTCGCATTGGCCCATTAGTGATCCGCATTTGTTGCGCCGGGACAAGTTGTGAAAACCGCATTTTCCACACCCGGTAGAGACTAGGAGTCCTAAAATGAGTTCCGGAAGAACCCGTGTGCAAAACCTCGACGCAGAATTTTGTTCACGTTCGGGTGGGCCCACTAGTGACCCGCATTTTTTGCGTCGGGACAAGTTGTAAAAACCGTGTTATCCGCACCCGGTAGTGACTAGGAGTCCTAAAATGTGTTATGGAACGACCTGTCCGCGAAACACCGACATACAATCTTATTCATGTTCGGGTAGGCTCACTAGTGACCCACATTTATTGCGCCGGGACAAGTTCTGAAAACCGTGTTTTCGGCACCCCATAGTGACCAGGAGTCCAAAAATGTGTTCTGGAACTACCAGTGCGCGAAACATCGACACACAATTTTATTGATGTTCGGGTGGGCTGACTGGTGACCCGCATTTATTGCGCCGGGACAAGTTGTGAAAACCGTGTTTTCCGCACCCGGTAGTGACTAGGAGTCCTAAAATGTGTTCTAGAACAACCTTTGCGCGAAACACCGATGCACAATTTGATTCATGTTCGGGTGGGCTCACTAGTGACCCGCATTTATTGCGCCGGGACAAGTTGTGAAAACCGTGTTTTCCGCACCCGGTAGTGACTAGGAGTTCTAAAATGTGTTATGGAACGACTTGTGCGCGAAACACCGACGCACAATTTTATTCCTGTTCGGATGGGCTCACTAGTGACCCACATTTATTCCGCCGGGACAATTTGTGAAAACCGTATTTTCCGCACCTCGTAGTGACTAGGAGTCCTAAAATTTGTTCGAGAACGACCCGGCGCAAAACACCCACGCAGGATTTTATTCATGTTCGGGTGGGCCCACTAGTGAGCCGCATTTATTGTGCCGGTACAAGTTGTGAAAACCTCGTTTTCCACACACGGTAGTGACTAGGAGGCCCGAAATGTGTTCCGGAACAACCTCGTGCGCGAAGCACCGACGCAAAATTTGATTCATGTTCGGGTGGGCTCACTAGTGACCCGCATTTATTGCGCTGGGACAAGTTGTGAAAACCGTGTTTTCGGCACCCCATAGTGACAAGGAGTTCTAAAATGTGTTCTGGAACGACTTGTGCGCGAAACACCGACACACAATTTTCTTGATGTTCGGGTGGGCTGACTAGTGACCCGCATTTATTGCGCCGAGACAAGTTGTGAAAACCGTGTTTTTCGCACCCGGTAGTGACTAGGAGTCCTAAAATGTTTTCTCGAATGATCCGTGCGCGAAACACCGAGGCACGACTTTGTTCATCTTCGCATTGGCCCATTAGTGATCCACATTTGTTGTGCCGAGACAAGTTGTGAAAATCGTATTTTCCGCACCCGGTAGAGACTAGGAGTCCTAAAATGAGTTTTGGAAGAACCCGTGTGCTAATCCTCGACGCAGAATTTTGTTCACGTTCGGGTGGGCCCACTAGTGACCCGCATTTATTGCGTCGGGACAACTTGTAAAAACTGTGTTTTCCGCACCCGGTAGTGACTAGGAGTCCTAAAATGTGTTATGGAACGACCTGTGCGCGAAACACCGACACACAATTTTATTCATGTTCGGGTAGGCTCACTAGTGACCCACGTTTATTGCACCGGGACAAGTTGTGAAAACCGTGTTTTCGGCACCCCTTAGTTACCAGGAGTCCTAAAATGTGTTCTGGAACGACCCGTGCGCGAAACATCGACACACAATTTAATTGATGTTCGGGTGGGCTGACTGGTGACCCGCTTTTATTGCGCTGGGACAAGTTGTGAAAACCGTGTTTTCCGCAACCGGTAGTGACTAGGAGTCCTAAAATGTGTTCTAGAACAACCTTTACGCGAAACATCGACGCACAATTTGATTCATGTTCGGCTGGGCTCACTAGTGACCCGTATTTATTGCCCCGGACAAGTTGTGAAAACCGTGTTTTCCGCACCCGGTAGTGACTAGGAGTTCTAAAATGTGTTCTGGAAATACCTGTGCGCGAAACACCGACGCACAATTTTACTCATGTTCGGGTGGGCTCACTAGTGAACCGCATTTATTGCGCCGGGACAAGTTGTGCAAACCGTGTTTTCCGCATCCGGTAGTGACTAGAAGTCCTAAAATGTGTTCAGGAACGACCCGGCGCAAAACACCCACGCAAGATTTTATTCATGTTCGGGTGGGCCCACTAGTGAGCCGCATTTATTGTACCGGGACAAGTTGTGAAAACCTCGTTTTCCACACACGGTAGTGACTAGGAGGCCCAAAATGTGTTCGGAACAACCCGTGCGCGAAGCACCGACGCAAAATTTGATTCATGTTCGGGTGGGCTCACTAGTGACCCGCATTTATTGCGCTGGGACAAGTTGTGAAAACCGTGTTTTCAGCACCCCATAGTGACTAGGAGTCCTAAAATGTGTTCGGAATGACTCGTGCGCGAAACACCGACACACAATTTTATTGATGTTCGGGTGGGCTGACTAGTGACCCGCATTTATTGCGCCGGGACAAGTTGTGAAAACCGTGTTTTCCGCACCCGGTAGTGACTAGGAGTCCTAAAATGTGTTCTAGAACAACCTTTGCGCGAAACACCGACGCACAATTTGATTCATGTTCGGGTGGGCTCACTAGTGACCCGCGTTTATTACGCGGGGACAAGTTGTGAAAACCGTGTTTTCCTCTCCGGTAGTGACTAGGAGTCCTAAAATGTGTTCTGGAAGGACCCGTGCGCGAAACACCCACGCACAATTTTATTCATGTTCGGGTGGGCTCACTAGTGACCCTCATTTATTGCGCCGGGACAAGTTGTGAAAACCGTGTTTTCCGCACCCGGTAGTGACTAGGGGTCCTAAAATGTTTTCTCGAATGATCCGTGCGTGAAACACCGAGGCACGACTTTGTTCATCTTCGCATTGGCCCATTAGTGATCCGCATTTGTTGCGCCGGGACAAGTTGTGAAAACCGCATTTTCCACACCCGGTAGAGACTAGGAGTCCTAAAATGAGTTCGGAAGAACCCGTGTGCTAAACCTCGACGCAGAATTTTGTTCACGTTCGGGTGGGCCCACTAGTGACCCGCATTTTTGCGTCGGGACAAGTTGTAAAAACTGTGTTATCCGCACCCGGTAGTGACTAGGAGTCCTAAAATGTGTTATGGAACGACCTGTCCGCGAAACACCGACATACAATTTTATTCATGTTCGGGTAGGCTCACTAGTGACCCACATTTATTGCGCCGGGACAAGTTGTGAAAACCGTGTTTTCGGCACCCCATAGTGACCAGGAGTCCAAAAATGTGTTCTGGAACGACCAGTGCGCGAAACATCGACACACAATTTTATTGATGTTCGGGTGGGCTGACTGGTGACCCGCATTTATTGCGCCGGGACAAGTTGTGAAAACCGTGTTTTCCGCACCCGGTAGTGACTAGGAGTTCTAAAATGTGTTATGGAACGACTTGTGCGCGAAACACCGACGCACAATTTTATTCCTGTTCGGATGGGCTCACTAGTGACCCACATTTATTCCGCCGGGACAATTTGTGAAAACCGTATTTTCCGCACCCTGTAGTGACTAGGAGTCCTAAAATTTGTTCGAGAACGACCCGGCGCAAAACACCCACGCAGGATTTTATTCATGTTCGGGTGGGCCCACTAGTGAGCCGCATTTATTGTGCCGGGACAAGTTGTGAAAACCTCGTTTTCCACACACGGTAGTGACTAGGAGGCCCAAAATGTGTTCCGGAACAACCTCGTGCGCGAAGCACCGACGCAAAATTTGATTCATGTTCGGGTGGGCTCACTAGTGACCCGCATTTATTGCGTACTGGGACAAGTTGTGAAAACCGTGTTTTCAGCACCCCATAGTGACTAGGAGTCCTAAAATGTGTTCTGGAACGACCTGTGCGCGAAACACCGACACACAATTTTCTTGATGTTCGGGTGGGCTAACTAGTGACCCGCATTTATTGCGCCGGGACAGGTTGTGAAAACCGTATTTTCCGCACCCGGTAGTGACTAGGAGTCCTAAAATGTGTTCTAGAACAACCTTTGCGCGAAACACCGACGCACAATTTGATTCATGTTCGGGTGGGCTCACTAGTGACCCGCATTTATTACGCGGGGACAAGTTGTGAAAACCGTGTTTTCCTCTCCCGGTAGTGACTAGGAGTCCTAAAATGTGTTCGGAAGGACCTGTGCGCGAAACACCCACGCACAATTTTATTCATGTTCGGGTGGGCTCACTAGTGACCCTCATTTATTGCGCCGGGACAAGTTGTGAAAACCGTGTTTTCCGCACCCGGTAGTGACTAGGGGTCCTAAAATGTTTTCTCGAATGATCCGTGCGTGAAACACCGAGGCACGACTTTGTTCATCTTCGCATTGGCCCATTAGTGATCCGCATTTGTTGCGCCGGGACAAGTTGTGAAAACCGCATTTTCCACACCCGGTAGAGACTAGGAGTCCTAAAATGAGTTCGGAAGAACCCGTGTGCTAAACCTCGACGCAGAATTTTGTTCACGTTCGGGTGGGCCCACTAGTGACCCGCATTTTTTGCGTCGGGACAAGTTGTAAAAACTGTGTTATCCGCACCCGGTAGTGACTAGGAGTCCTAAAATGTGTTATGGAACGACCTGTCCGCGAAACACCGACATACAATTTTATTCATGTTCGGGTAGGCTCACTAGTGACCCACATTTATTGCGCCGGGACAAGTTGTGAAAACCGTGTTTTCGGCACCCCATAGTGACCAGGAGTCCAAAAATGTGTTCGGAACGACCAGTGCGCGAAACATCGACACACAATTTTATTGATGTTCGGGTGGGCTGACCGGTGACCCGCATTTATTGCGCCGGGACAAGTTGTGAAAACCGTGTTTTCCGCACCCGGTAGTGACTAGGAGTTCTAAAATGTGTTATGGAACGACTTGTGCGCGAAACACCGACGCACAATTTTATTCCTGTTCGGATGGGCTCACTAGTGACCCACATTTATTCCGCCGGGACAATTTGTGAAAACCGTATTTTCCGCACCCTGTAGTGACTAGGAGTCCTAAAATTTGTTCAGGAACGACCGGGCGCAAAACACCCACGCAGGATTTTATTCATGTTCGGGTGGGCCCACTAGTGAGCCGCATTTATTGTGCCGGGACAAGTTGTGAAAACCTCGTTTTCCACACACGGTAGTGACTAGGAGGCCCAAAATGTGTTCGGAACAACCTCGTGCGCGAAGCACCGACGCAAAATTTGATTTATGTTCGGGTGGGCTCACTAGTGACCCGCATTTATTACTGCTTGGGACAAGTTGTGAAAACCGTGTTTTCAGCACCCCATAGTGACTAGGAGTCCTAAAATGTGTTCGGAACGACCCGTGCGCGAAACACCGACACACAATTTTCTTGATGTTCGGGTGGGCTAACTAGTGACCCGCATTTATTGCGCCGGGACAAGTTGTGAAAACCGTGTTTTCCGCACCCGGTAGTGACTAGGAGTCCTAAAATGTTTTCTCGAATGATCCGTGCGCGAAACACCGAGGCACGACTTTGTTCATCTTCGCATTGGCCCATTAGTGATCCACATTTGTTGTGCCGAGACAAGTTGTGAAAATCGTATTTTCCGCACCCGGTAGAGACTAGGAGTCCTAAAATGAGTTTTGGAAGAACCCGTGTGCTAATCCTCGACGCAGAATTTTGTTCACGTTCGGGTGGGCCCACTAGTGACCCGCATTTATTGCGTCGGGACAACTTGTAAAAACTGTGTTTTCCGCCGGGACAATTTGTGAAAACCGTATTTTCCGCACCCTGTAGTGACTAGGAGTCCTAAAATTTGTTCAGGAACGACCGGGCGCAAAACACCCACGCAGGATTTTATTCATGTTCGGGTGGGCCCACTAGTGAGCCGCATTTATTGCGCTCGGGACAAGTTGTGAAAACCGTGTTTTCCGCAACCGGTAGTGACTAGGAGTCCTAAAATGTGTTCGGAACGACACTGTGCGCGAAACACCGACGCACAATTTGATTCATGTTCGGGTGGGCTCACTAGTGACCCGTATTTATTGCGCCGGGACAAGTTGTGAAAACCGTGTTTTCGGCACCCCATAGTGATTAGGAGTCCTAAAATGTGTTCGGAACGACTCGTGCGCGAAACACCAACACACAATTTTATTGATGTTCGGGTGGGCTGACTAGTGACCCGCATTTATTGCGTCGGGACAAGTTGTGAAAACTGTGTTTTCCGCACCCGGTAGTCACTAGGAGTCCTAAAATGTGTTCTAGAACAACCTTTGCGCGAAACACCGACGCACAATTTTATTCCTGTTCGGATGGGCTCACTAGTGACCCACATTTATTCCGCCGGGACAATTTGTGAAAACCGTATTTTCCGCACCCTGTAGTGACTAGGAGTCCTAATATTTGTTCGAGGAACGACCGGGCGTAAAACACCCACGCAGGATTTTATTCATGTTCGGGTGGGCCCACTAGTGAGCCGCATTTATTGTGCCGGGACAAGTTGTGAAAACCTCGTTTTCCACACCCGGTAGTGACTAGGAGTCCCAAAATGTGTTCTAGAACAACCTGTGCGCGAAGCACTAACGCACAATCTGATTAATGTTCGGGTTGCCTCACTACCGACCCGCATTTATTGCGCCGGGACAAGTTGTGAAAACCGTGTTTTTCGCACCCGGTAGTGACTATGAGTCCTAAAATGTGTTCTAGAACAACTAGTGCGCGAAACATCGACGCACAATTTGATTCATGTTCGGGTGGGCTCACTAGTGACCCGCATATATTGCGCCGGGACAAGTTGTGAAAACCGTATTTTCCGTACCCGGTAGTGACTAGGAGTCCTACAATGTGTTCTCTAATGATCCGTGCGCGAAACACCGAGGCACGACTTTGTTCATCTTCGCATTGGCCCATTAGTGATCCGCATTTGTTGCGCGGGACAAGTTGTGAAAACCGTATTTTCCACACCCGGTAGAGACTAGGAGTCCTCAAATGTGTTCGGAAGATCCCGTGTGCTAATCCTCGACGCAGAATTTTGTTCACGTTCGGGTGGGCCCACTAGTGACCCGCATTTTTACGTCGGGACAAGTTGTAAAAGCTGTGTTATCCGCACCCGGTAGTGACTAGGAGTCCTAAAATGTGTTCGGAACGACTACGTGCGCGAAACACCGACACACAATTATATTCATGTTCGGGTAGGCTCACTAGTGACCCACATTTATTGCGCCGGGACAAGTTGTGAAAACCGTGTTTTCCGTAACCGGTAGTGACTAGGAGTCCTAAAATGTGTTCTAGAACAACCTTTGCGCGAAACATCGACGCACAATTTGATTCATGTTCGGCTGGGCTCACTAGTGACCCGTATTTATTGCCCCGGGACAAGTTGTGAAAACCGTGTTTTCCGCACCCGGTAGTGACTAGGAGTTCTAAAATGTGTTCGGAACGACCTGTGCGCGAAACACCGACGCACAATTTTATTCATGTTCGGGTGGGCTCACTAGTGACCCGCATTTATTGCTGCCGGGACAAGTTGTGAAAACCGTGTTTTCGGCACCCCATAGTGACTAGGAGTCCTAAAATGTGTTCGGAACGACCTGTGCGCGAAACACCAACACACGATTTTATTGATGTTCGGGTGGGCTGACTAGTGACCCGCATTTATTGCGTCGGGACAAGTTGTGAAAACCGTGTTTTCCGCACCCGGTAGTCACTAGGAGTCCTAAAATGTGTTCGGAACGATCCGTGCGCGAAACACCTAGGCACGACTTTGTTCATCTTCGCATTGGCCCATTAGTGATCCGCAATTTTTGCGTCGGGACAAGTTGTGAAAACCGTATTTTCCGCACCCGGTAGAGACTAGGAGTCCTAAAATGAGTTCTGGAAGAACCCGTATGCTAAACCTCGACGTAGAATTTTGTTCACGTTCGGGTGGGCCCACTAGTGACCCGCATGTATTGCGTCGGGACAAGTTTGTAAAACTGTGTTTCCGCACCCGGTAGTGACTACGAGTCCTAAAATGTGTTCCGGAAGAACCCGTATGCTAAACCTCGACGTAGAATTTTGTTCACGTTCGGGTGGGCCCACTAGTGACCCGCATGTATTGCGTCGGGACAAGTTTGTAAAAGCTGTGTTTCCGCACCCGGTAGTGACTACGAGTCCTAAAATGTGTTCTGGAACGACCCGTGCGCGAAACACCGACGCACAATTTTATTCATGTTCGGGTGGGCTCACTAGTGACCCGCATTTATTGCGTCGAGACAAGTTGTGAAAACCGTGTTTTCCGCACCCGGTAGTGACTAGGAGTCCTAAAATGTGTTCGGAATGATCCGTGCGCGAAACACCGAGGCACGACTTTGTTCATCTTCGCATTGGCCCATAAGTGATCCGCAATTGTTGCGCCGGTACAGGTTGTGAAAACTGTATTTTCCGCACCCGGTAGAGACTAGGAGTCCTAAAATGAGTTCGGAAGAACCAGTATGCTAAACCTCAACGCAGAATTTTGTTCACGTTCGGGTGGGCCCACAAGTGACCCACATGTATTGCGTCAGGACAAGTTTGTAAAAGCTGTGTTTTCCACACCCGGTAGTGACTAGGAGTCCTAAAATGTGTTCGGAACGACTCGTGCGCGAAACACCGGCGCACAATTTTATTCATGTTCGGGTGGGCTCACTAGTGACCCACATTTATTGCGCCGGGACAAGTTGTGAAAACCATGTTTTCGGCACCCCTTAGTGACCAGGAGTCCTAAAATGTGTTCGGAACGACTCGTGCGTGAAACATCGACACACAATTTTATTGATGTTCGGGTGGGCTGACTGGTTTCCCGCATTTATTGCGCTGGGACAAGTTGTGAAAACCGTGTTTTCCGTAAGCGGTAGTGACTAGGAGTCCTAAAATGTGTTCTAGAACAACCTTTGCGCGAAACATCGACGCACAATTTGATTCATGTTCGGCTGGGCTCACTAGTGACCCGTATTTATTGCCCCGGGACAAGTTGTGAAAACCGTGTTTTCCGCACCCGGTAGTGACTAGGAGTTCTAAAATGTGTTCTGGAACGACCTGTGCGCGAAACACCGACGCACAATTTTATTCATGTTCGGGTGGGCTCACTAGTGACCCGCATTTATTGCGCCGGGACAAGTTGTGAAAACCGTGTTTTCGGCACCCCATAGTGACTAGGAGTCCTAAAATGTGTTCGGAACGACCCGTGCGCGAAACACCAACACACGATTTTATTGATGTTCGGGTGGGCTGACTAGTGACCCGCATTTATTGCGTCGGGACAAGTTGTGAAAACCGTGTTTTCCGCACCCGGTAGTCACTAGGAGTCCTAAAATGTGTTCGGAACGATCCGTGCGCGAAACACCTAGGCACGACTTTGTTCATCTTCGCATTGGCCCAGTAGTGATCCGCAATTTTTGCGTCGGGACAAGTTGTGAAAACCGTATTTTCCGCACCCGGTAGAGACTAGGAGTCCTAAAATGAGTTCTGGAAGAACCCGTATGCTAAACCTCGACGTAGAATTTTGTTCACGTTCGGGTGGGCCCACTAGTGACCCGCATGTATTGCGTCGGGACAAGTTTGTAAAACTGTGTTTCCGCACCCGGTAGTGACTACGAGTCCTAAAATGTGTTCGGAAGAACCCGTATGCTAAACCTCGACGTAGAATTTTGTTCACGTTCGGGTGGGCCCACTAGTGACCCGCATGTATTGCGTCGGGACAAGTTTGTAAAAGCTGTGTTTCCGCACCCGGTAGTGACTACGAGTCCTAAAATGTGTTCGGAACGACCCGTGCGCGAAACACCGACGCACAATTTTATTCATGTTCGGGTGGGCTCACTAGTGACCCGCATTTATTGCGTCGAGACAAGTTGTGAAAACCGTGTTTTCCGCACCCGGTAGTGACTAGGAGTCCTAAAATGTGTTCTGGAATGATCCGTGTGCGAAACACCGAGGCACGACTTTGTTCATCTTCGCATTGGCCCATAAGTGATCCGCAATTGTTGCGCCGGTACAGGTTGTGAAAACTGTATTTTCCGCACCCGGTAGAGACTAGGAGTCCTAAAATGAGTTCTGGAAGAACCAGTATGCTAAACCTCGACGCAGAATTTTGTTCACGTTCGGGTGGGCCCACAAGTGACCCACATGTATTGCGTCGGGACAAGTTTGTAAAAGCTGTGTTTTCCACACCCGGTAGTGACTAGGAGTCCTAAAATGTGTTCGGAACGACACTGTGCGCGAAACACCGGCGCACAATTTTATTCTTGTTCGGGTGGGCTCACTAGTGACCCACATTTATTGCGCCGGGACAAGTTGTGAAAACCGTGTTTTCGGCACCCCTTAGTGACCAGGAGTCCTAAAATGTGTTCGGAACGACACAGTGCGCGAAACACCGACACACAATTTTATTCATGTTCGGGTAGGCTCACTAGTGACCCACATTTATTGCGCCGGGACAAGTTGTGAAAACCGTGTTTTCCGTAACCGGTAGTGACTAGGAGTCTTAAAATGTGTTCTAGAACAACCTTTGCGCGAAACATCGACGCACAATTTGATTCATGTTCGGCTGGGCTCACTAGTGACCCGTATTTATTGCCCGGGACAAGTTGTGAAAACCGTGTTTTCCGCACCCGGTAGTGACTAGGAGTTCTAAAATGTGTTCGGAACGACACTGTGCGCGAAACACCGACGCACAATTTTATTCATGTTCGGGTGGGCTCACTAGTGACCCGCATTTATTGCGCCGGGACAAGTTGTGAAAACCGTGTTTTCGGCACCCCATAGTGACTAGGAGTCCTAAAATGTGTTCGGAACGACACTGTGCGCGAAACACCAACACACGATTTTATTGATGTTCGGGTGGGCTGACTAGTGACCCGCATTTATTGCGTCGGGACAAGTTGTGAAAACCGTGTTTTCCGCACCCGGTAGTCACTAGGAGTCCTAAAATGTGTTCGGAACGATCCGTGCGCGAAACACCTAGGCACGACTTTGTTCATCTTCGCATTGGCCCATTAGTGATCCGCAATTTTTGCGTCGGGACAAGTTGTGAAAACCGTATTTTCCGCATCCGGTAGAGACTAGGAGTCCTAAAATGAGTTCGGAAGAACCCGTATGCTAAACCTCGACGTAGAATTTTGTTCACGTTCGGGTGGGCCCACTAGTGACCCGCATGTATTGCGTCGGGACAAGTTTGTAAAAGCTGTGTTTCCGCACCCGGTAGTGACTACGAGTCCTAAAATGTGTTCGGAAGAACCCGTATGCTAAACCTCGACGTAGAATTTTGTTCACGTTCGGGTGGGCCCACTAGTGACCCGCATGTATTGCGTCGGGACAAGTTTGTAAAAGCTGTGTTTCCGCACCCGGTAGTGACTACGAGTCCTAAAATGTGTTCGGAACGACCTGTGCGCGAAACACCGACGCACAATTTTATTCATGTTCGGGTGGGCTCACTAGTGACCCGCATTTATTGCGTCGAGACAAGTTGTGAAAACCGTGTTTTCCGCACCCGGTAGTGACTAGGAGTCCTAAAATGTGTTCGGAATGATCCGTGCGCGAAACACCGAGGCACGACTTTGTTCATCTTCGCATTGGCCCATAAGTGATCCGCAATTGTTGCGCCGGTACAGGTTGTGAAAACTGTATTTTCCGCACCCGGTAGAGACTAGGAGTCCTAAAATGAGTTCTGGAAGAACCAGTATGCTAAACCTCGACGCAGAATTTTGTTCACGTTCGGGTGGGCCCACAAGTGACCCACATGTATTGCGTCGGGACAAGTTTGTAAAAACTGTGTTTTCCACACCCGGTAGTGACTAGGAGTCCTAAAATGTGTTCTGGAACGACTCGTGCGCGAAACACCGGCGCACAATTTTATTCATGTTCGGGTGGGCTCACTAGTGACCCACATTTATTGCGCCGGGACAAGTTGTGAAAACCGTGTTTTCGGCACCCCTTAGTGACCAGGAGTCCTAAAATGTGTTCGGAACGACCCGTGCGTGAAACATCGACACACAATTTTATTGATGTTCGGGTGGGCTGACTGGTTTCCCGCATTTATTGCGCTGGGACAAGTTGTGAAAACCGTGTTTTCCGTAGCGGTAGTGACTAGGAGTCCTAAAATGTGTTCTAGAACAACCTTTGTGCGAAACATCGACGCACAATTTGATTCATGTTCGGCTGGGCTCACAAGTGACCCGCATTTATTGCGCCGGGACAAGTTGTGAAAACCGTGTTTTCGGCACCCCATAGTGACTAGGAGTCCTAAAATGTGTTCTGGAACGACCTGTGCGCGAAACACGGACACACAATTTTATTAATGTTTGGGTGGGCTGACTAGTGACCCGCATTTATTGCGTCGGGACAAGTTGTGAAAACCGTGTTTTTCGCACCCGGTAGTGACTAGGAGTCCTAAAATGTGTTCTAGAACAACCTTTGCGCGAAACACCGACGCCCAATTTGACTCATGTTCGGGTGGGCTCACTAGTGACCCGCATTTATTGCGCCGGGACAAGTTGTGAAAACCGTATTTTCAGCACCCCATAGTGACTAGGAGTCCTAAAATGTGTTCGGAACGACCTGTGCGCGAAACACCGACACACAATTTTATTGATGTTCGGGTGGGCTCATTAGTGACCCAGATTTGTTGCGCCGGGACAATTTGTGAAAACCTTATTTTCCGCACCCTATAGTGACTAGGAGTCCTAAAATGTGTTCTAGAAAAACCTGTGCGCGAAACACCGACGCACAATTTGATTCATGTTCGGGTGGGCTCACTAGTGACCCGCATTTATTGCGCCGGGACAAGTTGTGAAAACCGTGTTTTCCGCACACGGTAGTGACTAGGAGTCCTAAAATGTGTTCGGAACGACACGTGCGCGAAACACCCACGCAGAATTTTATTCATCTTCGGGTGGGCTCACTAGTGACCCGCCTTTATTGCGTCGGGACAAGTTGTGGAAACCGTGTTTTCTGCACCCGATAGTGACTAGGTGTCCTAAAATGTGTTCGGAATGATCCGTGCGCGAAACACCGAGGCACGACTTTGTTAGTCTTCGCATTGGCCCATTAGTGATCCGCAATTGTTGCGCCGGGACAGGTTGTGAAAACCGTATTTTCCGCACCCGGTAGAGACTAGGGGTCCTAAAATGAGTTCTGGAAGAACCCGTATGCTAAACCTCGACGCATAATTTTGTTCACGTTCGGGTGGGCCCACTAGTGACCGGCATGTATTGCGTCGGGACAAGTTTATAAAAGCTGTGTTTTCCGCACCCGGTAGTGACTAGGAGTCCTAAAATGTGTTCGGAACGACACTGTGCGCGAAACACCGACGCACAATTTTATTCATGTTCGGGTGGGCTCACTAGTGACCCGCATTTATTGCGCCGGGACAAGTTGTGAAAACCGTGTTTTCCGCACCCGGTAGTGACTAGGAGTCCTAAAATGTGTTTTGG
Source organism: Chloris gayana (assembly GCA_031894775.1). Lineage (NCBI taxonomy): Eukaryota > Viridiplantae > Streptophyta > Magnoliopsida > Poales > Poaceae > Chloris > Chloris gayana. The sequence continues at coordinate 64,653 of JAUNZO010003137.1, forward strand.
AATGATCCGTGCGCGAAACACCGAGGCACGACTTTGTTCATCTTCGCATTGGCCCATTAGTGATGCGCAATTGTTGCGCCGGGACAAGTTGTGGAAGCCATATTTTCCGCACCACTGTAGTGACTAGGAGTCCTAAAATGTGTTCTAGAAAAACCTGTGCGCGAAACACCGACGCACAATTTGATTCATGTTCGGGTGGGCTCACTAGTGACCCGCATTTATTGCGCCGGACAAGTTGTGAAAACCGTGTTTTCCGCACACGGTAGTGACTAGGAGTCCTAAAATGTGTTCGGGAACGACCTGTGCGCGAAACACCCACACAGAATTTTATTCATCTTCGGGTGGGCTCACTAGTGACCCGCCTTTATTGCGTCGGGACAAGTTGTGGAAACCGTGTTTTCTGCACCCGATAGTGACTAGGTGTCCTAAAATGTGTTCGGAATGATCCGTGCGAGAAACACCGAGGCACGACTTTGTTAGTCTTCGCATTGGCCCATTAGTGATCCGCAATTGTTGCGCCGGGACAGGTTGTGAAAACCGTATTTTCCGCACCGGTAGAGACTAGGAGTCCTAAAATGAGTTCTGGAAGAACCCGTATGCTAAACCTCGACGCAGAATTTTGTTCACGTTCGGGTGGGCCCACAAGTGAGCCGCATGTAAAAGCTGTGTTTTCCGGACCCGGTAGTGACTAGGAGTCCCAAAATGTGTTCTAGAACTACATGTGCGCGAAGCACCGACGCACAATTTGATTCATGTTCGGGTGGGCTCACTAGTGACCCGCCTTTATTGCGTCGGGACAAGTAGTGGAAACCGTGTTTTCTGCACCCGATAGTGACTAGGAGTCCTAAAATGTGTTCGGAATGATCCGTGCGCGAAACACCGAGGCACGACTTTGTTAGTCTTCGCATTGGCCCATTAATGATCCGCAATTGTTGCGCCGGGACAGGTTGTGAAAACCGTATTTTCCGCACCGGTAGAGACTAGGAGTCCTAAAATGAGTTCTGGAAGAACCCGTATGCTAAACCTCGACGCAGAATTTTGTTCACGTTTGGGTGGGCCCACTAGTGACCCGCATGTATTGCGTCGGGACAAGTTTGTAAAAACAGTGTTTTCCGCACCCGGTAGTGCCTAGGAGTCCTAAAATGTGTTTGGGAACGACCTGTGCGCGAAACACCGACGCACAATTTTATTCATCTTCGGGTGGGCTCACTAGTGACCTGCATTTATTGCGTCGGGACAAGTTGTAAAAGCTGTGTTTTCCGCACCCGGTAGTGACTAGGAGTTCTAAAATATATTCTGGAACGACCAATGCGCGAAACACCGACGCACAATTTTGTTCATGTTCGGGTGGGCTCACTAGTGACCCGCATTTATTGCGCCGGGACAAGTTGTGAAAACCGTGTTTTCGGCACCCCATAGTGACTAGGAGTCCTAAAATGTGTTCGGAACGACACTGTGCGCGAAACACCCACGCAGAATTTTATTCATCTTCGGGTGGGCTCACTAGTGACCCGCCTTTATTGCGTCGGGACAAGTTGTGGAAACCGTGTTTTCTGCACCCGATAGTGACTAGGTGTCCTAAAATGTGTTCGGAATGATCCGTGCGTGAAACACCGAGGCACGACTTTGTTAGTCTTCGCATTGGCCCATTAGTGATCCGCAATTGTTGCGCCGGGACAGAGTTGTGAAAACCGTATTTTCCGCACCCGGTAGAGACTAGGAGTCCTAAAATGAGTTCGGAAGTACCCGTATGCTAAACCTCGACGAAGAATTTTGTTCACGTTCGGGTGGGCCCACTAGTGAGCCGCATGTAAAAGCTGTGTTTTCCGGACCCGGTAGTGACTAGGAGTCCCAAAATGTGTTCTAGAACTACATGTGCGCGAAGCACCGACGCACAATTTGATTCATGTTCGGGTGGGCTCACTAGTGACCCGCCTTTATTGCGTCGGGACAAGTAGTGGAAACCGTGTTTTCTGCACCCGATAGTGACTAGGAGTCCTAAAATGTGTTCGGAATGATCCGTGCGCGAAACACCGAGGCACGACTTTGTTAGTCTTCGCATTGGCCCATTAATGATCCGCAATTGTTGCACCGGGACAGGTTGTGAAAACCCTATTTTCCGCACCCGGTAGAGACTAGGAGTCCTAAAATGAGTTCTGGAAGAACCCGTATGCTAAACCTCGACGCAGAATTTTGTTCACGTTTGGGTGGGCCCACTAGTGACCCGCATGTATTGCGTCGGGACAAGTTTGTAAAAACTGTGTTTTCCGCACCCGGTAGTGCCTAGGAGTCCTAAAATGTGTTTGGGAACGACCTGTGCGCGAAACACCGACGCACAATTTTATTCATCTTCGGGTGGGCTCACTAGTGACCTGCATTTATTGCGTCGGGACAAGTTGTAAAAGCTGTGTTTTCCGCACCCGGTAGTGACTAGGAGTCCTAAAATATATTCTGGAACGACCAATGCGCGAAACACCGACGCACAATTTTGTTCATGTTCGGGTGGGCTCACTAGTGACCCGCATTTATTGCGCCGGGACAAGTTGTGAAAACCGTGTTTTCCGCACCCGGTAGTGACTAGGAGTCCTAAAATGTGTTCGGAACGACCTGTGCGCGAAAGAGCCACGCACAATTTTATTCATCTTCGGGTGGGCTCACTAGTGACCCGCCTTTATTGCGTCGGGACAAGTTGTGGAAACCGTGTTTTCTGCACCCGATAGTGACTAGGCGTCCTAAAATGTGTTCGGAATGATCCGTGCGCGAAACACCGAGGCACGACTTTGTTAGTCTTCGCATTGGCCCATTAGTGATCCGCAATTGTTCCGTCGGGACAGGTTGTGAAAACCGAATTTTCCGCACCTGGTAGAGACTAGGAGTCCTAAAATGAGTTCTGGAAGAACCCGTATGCTAAACCTCGACGCAGAATTTTGTTCACGTTCGGGTGGGCTCACTAGTGACCCGCATGTATTGCGTCGGGACAAGTTTGTAAAATTTGTGTTTTCCGCACCCGGTAGTGACTAGGAGTCCTAAAATGTGTTCTGGAACGACCTGTGCGTGAAACACCGACGCACAATTTTATTCATGTTCGGGTGGGCTCACTAGTGACCCGCATTTATTGTGTCGGGACAAGTTGTGAAAACGGTGTTTTCCGCACCCGGTAGTGACTAGGAGTCCTAAAATGTGTTCGGAATGATCCGTGCGCGAAACACCGAGGCACGACTTTGTTCATCTTCGCATTGGCCCATTAGTGATCCGCAATTGTTGCGCCGGGACAAGTTGTGAAATCCATATTTTCCTTACCCGGTAGATACTAGGAGTCCTAAAATGAGTTCCGGAAGAACCCGTATGCTAAACCTCGACGCAGAATTTTGTTCACGTTCGGGTGGGCCCACTAGTGACCCACATGTATTGCGTCGGGACAAGTTTGTAAAAGCTGTGTCTTCCACACCCGGCGGTGACTAGGAGTCGTAAAATGTGTTCGGAACGACACTGTGCGCGAAACACCGACGCACAATTTTATTCATGTTCGGGTGGGCTCACTAGTGACCCGCATTTATTGCGCCGGGACAAGTTATGAAAACCGTGTTTTCTGCACCCGGTAGTGACTAGGAGTCCTAAAATGTGTTCTGGAATGATCCGTGCGCGAAACACCGAGGCACGACTTTGTTCATCTTCGCATTGGCCCATTAGTGATCCGCAATTGTTGCGCCGGGACAAGTTGTGAAAGCCATATTTTTCGCACCCGGTAGAGACTAGGAGTCCTAAAATGAGTTCGGAAGAACCCGTATGCTAAACCTCGACGCAGAATTTTGTTCACGTTCGGGTGGGCCCACTAGTGACCCACATGCATTGCGTCGGGACAAGTTTGTAAAAGCTGTGTCTTCCACACCGGCGAGTGACTAGGAGTCGTAAAATGTGTTCGGAACGACACAGTGCGCGAAACACCGACGCACAATTTTATTCATGTTCGGGTGGGCTCACTAGTGACCCGCATTTATTGCGCCGGGACAAGTTATGAAAACCGTGTTTTACTGCACCCGGTAGTGACTAGGAGTCCTAAAATGTGTTCGGAATGATCCGTGCGCGAAACACCGAGGCACGACTTTGTTCGTCTTCGCATTGGCCCATTAGTGATCCGCAATTGTTGCGCCGGGACAAGTTGTGAAAGCCATATTTTTCGCACCCGGTAGAGACTAGGAGTCCTAAAATGAGTTCGGAAGAACCCGTATGCTAAACCTCGACGCAGAATTTTGTTCACGTTCGGGTGGGCCCACTAGTGACCCACATGTATTGCGTCGGGACAAGTTTGTAAAAGCTGTGTCTTCCACACCCGGCGGTGACTAGGAGTCGTAAAATGTGTTCGGAACGACACTGTGCGCGAAACACCGACGCACAATTTTATTCATGTTCGGGTGGGCTCACTAGTGACCCACATTTATTCCGCCGGGACAATTTGTGAAAACCGTATTTTCCGCACCCGGTAGTGACTACGAGTCCTAAAATTTGTTCGAGGAACGACCGGGCGCAAAACACCCACGCAGGATTTTATTCATGTTCGGGTGGGCCCACTAGTGAGCCGCATTTATTGCGTCGAGACAAGTTGTGAAAACCTCGTTTTCCACATCCGGTAGTGACAAGGAGTCCCAAAATGTGTTCTAGAACTACATGTGCGCGAAGCACCGACACAAAATTTGATTCATGTTCGGGTGGGTTCACTAGTGACCCGCCTTTATTGCGTCGGGACAAGTAGTGGAAACCGTGTTTTCTGCACCCGATAGTGACTAGGAGTCCTAAAATGTGTTCTGGAATGATCCGTGCGCGAAACACCGAGGCACGACTTTGTTAGTCTTCGCATTGACCCATTAGTGATCCGCAATTGTTGCGCCGGGACAGGTTGTGAAAACCGAATTTTCCGCACCCGGTAGAGACTAGGAGTCCTAAAATGAGTTCGGAAGAACCAGTATGCTAAACCTCGACGCAGAATTTTGTTCACGTTCGGGTGGGCCCACTAGTGACCCGAATGTATTGCCTCGGGACAAGTTTGTAAAATATGTGTTTTCCGCACCCGGTAGTGACTAGGAGTCCTAAAATGTGTTCGGAACGACCTGTGCGCGAAACACCGACGCACAATTTTATTCATGTTCGGGTGGGCTCACTAGTGACCCGCATTTATTACGCCGGGACAAGTTATGAAAACCGTGTTTTCCGCACCCGGTAGTGACTAGGAGTCCTAAAATGTGTTCGGAATGATCCGTGCGCGAAACACCGAGGCACGACTTTGTTCATCTTCGCATTGACCCATTAGTGATCCGCAATTGTTGCGCCGGGACAGTTGTGAAAGCCATATTTTCCGCATCCGGTAGAGACTAGGAGTCCTAAAATGAGTTCCGGAAGAACCCGTATGCTAAACCTCGACGCAGAATTTTGTTCACGTTCGGGTGGGCCCACTAGTGACCCACATGTATTGCGTCGGGACATGTTTGTAAAAGCTGTGTCTTCCACACCCGGCGGTGACTAGGAGTCGTAAAATGTGTTCGGAACGACCCGTGCGCGAAACACCGACGCACAATTTTATTCATGTTCGGGTGGGCTCACTAGTGACCCACATTTATTCCGCCGGGACAATTTGTGAAAACCGTATTTTCCGCACCCGGTAGTGACGACGAGTCCTAAAATTTGTTCGAGAACGACCGGGCGCAAAACACCCACGCAGGATTTTATTCATGTTCGGGTGGGCCCACTAGTGAGCCGCATTTATTGCGCCGAGACAAGTTGTGAAAACCTCGTTTTCCACATCCGGTAGTGACTAGGAGTCCCAAAATGTGTTCTAGAACTACATGTGCGCGAAGCACCGACACAAAATTTGATTCATGTTCGGGTGGGCTCACTAGTGACCCGCCTTTATTGCGTCGGGACAAGTAGTGGAAACCGTGTTTTCTGCACCCGATGGTGACTAGGAGTCCTAAAATGTGTTCGGAATGATCCGTGCGCGAAACACCGAGGCACGACTTTGTTAGTCTTCGCATTGGCCCATTAGTGATCCGCAATTGTTGCGCCGGGACAGGTTGTGAAACCGTATTTTCCGCACCCGGTAGAGACTAGGAGTCCTAAAATGAGTTCTGGAAGAACCCGTATGCTAAACCTCGACGCAGAATTTTGTTCACGTTTGGGTGGGCCCACTAGTGACCCGCATGTATTGCGTCGGGACAAGTTTGTAAAAACTGTGTTTTCCGCACCCGGTAGTACCTAGGAGTCGTAAAATGTGTTCTGGAACGACACTGTGCGCGAAACACCGACGCACAATTTTATTCATCTTCGGGTGGGCTCACTAGTGACCCACATTTATTTCGCCGGGACAATTTGTGAAAACCGTATTTTCCGCACCCGGTAGTGACGACGAGTCCTAAAATTTGTTCGAGAACGACCCGGGCGCAAAACACCCACGCAGCATTTTATTCATGTTCGGGTGGGCCCACTAGTGAGCCGCATTTATTGCGCCGAGACAAGTTGTGAAAACCTCGTTTTCCACATCCGGTAGTGACTAGGAGTCCCAAAATGTGTTCTAGAACTACATGTGCGCGAAGCACCGACACAAAATTTGATTCATGTTCGGGTGGGCTCACTAGTGACCCGCCTTTATTGCGTCGGGACAAGTTGTGGAAACCGTGTTTTCTGCACCCGATAGTGACTAGGAGTCCTAAAATGTGTTCGGAATGATCCGTGCGCGAAACACCGAGGCACGACTTTGTTAGTCTTCGCATTGGCCCATTAGTGATCCGCAATTGTTACGCCGGGACAGGTTGTGAAAACCGTATTTTCCGCATCTGGTAGAGACTAGGAGTCCTAAAATGAGTTCCGGAAGAACCCGTATGCTAAACCTCGACGCAGAATTTTGTTCACGTTTGGGTGGGCCCACTAGTGACCCGCATGTATTGCGTCGGGACAAGTTTGTAAAAACTGTGTTTTCCGCACCCGGTAGTGCCTAGGAGTCCTAAAATGTGTTCTGGAACGATCCGTGCGCGAAACACCGACGCACAATTTTATTCATGTTCGGGTGGGCTCACTAGTGACCCGCATTTATTGCGTCGGGACAAGTTGTAAAAGCTGTGTTTTCCGCACCCGGTAGTGACTAGGAGTCCTAAAATATATTCTGGAACGACCAATGCGCGAAACACCGACGCACAATTTTGTTCATGTTCGGGTGGGCTCACTAGTGACCCGCATTTTTTGTGCCGGGACAAGTTGTGAAAGCCGGGTTTTCGGCACCCCGTAGTGACTAGGAGTCCTAAAATGTGTTCTAGAACGATCGTGCGCGAAACACCGACGCACAATTTTATTGATGTTCGGGAGCGCCGACTAGTGACCCTCATTTATTGCGCCGGTACAAGTTGTGAAAACTGTGTTTTCCGCACCCGGTAGTGACTAGGAGTCCTAAAATGTGTTCTCGAATGATCCGTGCACGAAACACCGAGGCACGACTTTGTTCATCTTCGCATTGGCCCATTAGTGATCCACATTTGTTGCGCGGGACAGGTTGTGAAAACCGTATTTTCCGCACCCGGTAGAGACTAGGAGTCCTAAAATGAGTTCTGGAAGAACCCGTATGCTAAACCTCGACGCAGAATTTTGTTCACGTTCGGGTGGGCCCACTAGTGACCCGCATGTATTGCGTCGGGACAAGTTTGTAAAAGCTGTGTTTTCCGCACCCGGTAGTGACTAGGAGTCATAAAATGTGTTCGGAACGACCTGTGCGCGAGACACCGACGCACAATTTTATTCATGTTCGGGTGGGCTCACTAGTGACCCGCTTTTATTGCGCCGGGACAAGTTGTGAAAACCGTGTTTTCCGCACCCGGTAGTGACTAGGAGTCCTAAAATGTGTTCTGGAATGATCCGTGCGCGAAACACCGAGGCACGACTTTGTTCATCTTCGCATTGGCCCATTAGTGATCCGCATTTGTTGCGCCGGGACAAGTTGTGAAAATCGTATTTTCCGCACCCGGTAGAGACTAGGAGTCCTAAAATGAGTTTTGGAAGAACCCATGTGCTAATCCTCCACGCAGAATTTTGTTCACGTTCGGGTGGGCCCACTAGTGACCCGCATTTATTGCGTTTGGACAAGTTGTAAAAGCTGTGTTTTCCACTCCCGGTAGTGACTAGGAGTCCTAAAATGTGTTCGGAACGACACTGTGCGCGAAACACCGACGCACAATTTTATTCATGTTCGGGTGGGCTCACTAGTGACCCGCATTTATTGCGCCGGGACAAGTTGCGAAAACCGTATTTTCCGCACCCGGTGCTGACTAGGAGTCCTAAAATTTGTTCGGGAACGACCCGAGCGCAAAACACCCACGCACGATTTTATTCATGTTCGGGTGGGCCCACTAGTGAGCCGCATTTATTGTGCCGGGACAAGTTGTGAAAACCACGTTTTCCAAACCCGGTAGTGACTAGGAGTCCTAAAATGTGTTCTAGAACAACTCTGTGCGCGAAGCTCCGACGCTCAATTTGATTCATGTTCGGGAGGGCTCACTAGTGACCCGCATTTATTGCGCCGGGAAAAGTTGTGAAAACCGTGTTTTCGGCACCCCGTAAAGACTAGGAGTCCTAAAATGTGTTACGGAAAGACCTGTGCGCGAAACACCGACACACAATTTGATTCATGTTCGGGTGGGCTCACTAGTGACCCGCATTTATTGCGCCGGGACAAGTTGTGATAACCGTGTTTTCCGCACCCGGTAGTGACTAGGAGTCCTAAAATGTGTTCGGAACGACACTGTGCACGAAACACCCACGCACAATTTTATTCATCTTCGGGTGGGCTCACTAGTGACCCGCCTTTATTGCGTCGGGACAAGTTGTGGAAACCGTGTTTTCTGCACCCGATAGTGACTAGGAGTCCTAAAATGTGTTCGGAATGATCCGTGCGCGAAACACCGAGGCACGACTTTGTTAGTCTTCGCATTGGCCCATTAGTGATCCGCAATTGTTGCGCCGGGACAGGTTGTGAAAACCGTATTTTCCGCACCCGGTAGAGACTAGGAGTCCTAAAATGAGTTACGGAAGAACCCGTATGCTAAACCTCGACGCAGAATTTTGTTCACGTTCGGGTGGGCCAACTAGTGACCCGCATGTATTGCGTCGGGACAAGTTTGTAAAAGCTGTGTTTTCCGCACACGGTAGTGACTAGGAGTCATAAAATGTGTTCGGAACGACCTGTGCGCGGAACACCGACGCACAATTTTATTCATGTTCGGGTGGGCTCACTAGTGACCCGCATTTATTGCGTCGGGACAATTTGTGAAAACCGTATTTTCCGCACCCTGTAGTGACTAGGAGTCCTAATATTTGTTCGAGAACGACCGGGCGTAAAACACCCACGCAGGATTTTATTCATGTTCGGGTGGGCCCACTAGTGAGCCGCATTTATTGTGCGGGACAAGTTGTGAAAACCTCGTTTTCCACACCCGGTAGTGACTAGGAGTCCCAAAATGTGTTCTAGAACAACCTGTGCGCGAAGCACTAACGCACAATCTGATTAATGTTCGGGTTGCCTCACTATCGACCCGCATTTATTGCGCCGGGACAAGTTGTGAAAACCGTGTTTTTCGCACCCGGTAGTGACTATGAGTCCTAAAATGTGTTCTAGAACAACTAGTGCGCGAAACACCGACGCACAATTTGATTCATGTTCGGGTGGGCTCACTAGTGACCCGCATATATTGCGCCGGGACAAGTTGTGAAAACCGTATTTTCCGTACCCGGTAGTGATTAGGAGTCCTACAATGTGTTCTCTAATGATCCGTGCGCGAAACACCGAGGCACGACTTTGTTCATCTTCGCATTGGCCCATTAGTGATCCGCATTTGTTGCGCCGGGACAAGTTGTGAAAACCGTATTTTCCACACCCGGTAGAGACTAGGAGTCCTCAAATGTGTTCCGGAAGAACCCGTGTGCTAATCCTCGACGCAGAATTTTGTTCACGTTCGGGTGGGCCCACTAGTGACCCGCATTTTTACGTCGGGACAAGTTGTAAAAACTGTGTTATCCGCACCCGGTAGTGACTAGGAGTCCTAAAATGTGTTCGGAACGACACTGTGCGCGAAACACCGACACACAATTTTATTCATGTTCGGGTAGGCTCACTAGTGACCCACATTTATTGCGCCGGGACAAGTTGTGAAAACCGTGTTTTCCGTAACCGGTAGTGACTAGGAGTCCTAAAATGTGTTCTAGAACAACCTTTGCGCGAAACATCGACGCACAATTTGATTCATGTTCGGCTGGGCTCACTAGTGACCCGTATTTATTGCCCGGGACAAGTTGTGAAAACCGTGTTTTCCGCACCCGGTAGTGACTAGGAGTTCTAAAATGTGTTCGGAACGACCTGTGTGCGAAACACCGACGCACAATTTTATTCATGTTCGGGTGGGCTCACTAGTGACCCGCATTTATTGCGCCGGGACAAGTTGTGAAAACCGTGTTTTCGGCACCCCATAGTGACTAGGAGTCCTAAAATGTGTTCGGAACGACCCGTGCGTGAAACACCAACACACGATTTTATTGATGTTCGGGTGGGCTGACTAGTGACCCGCATTTATTGCGTCGGGACAAGTTGTGAAAACCGTGTTTTCCGCACCCGGTAGTCACTAGGAGTCCTAAAATGTGTTCGGAACGATCCGTGCGCGAAACACCTAGGCACGACTTTGTTCATCTTCGCATTGGCCCATTAGTGATCCGCAATTTTTGCGTCGGGACAAGTTGTGAAAACCGTATTTTCCGCACCGGTAGAGACTAGGAGTCCTAAAATGAGTTCGGAAGAACCCGTATGCTAAACCTCGACGTAGAATTTTGTTCACGTTCGGGTGGGCCCACTAGTGACCCGCATGTATTGCGTCGGGACAAGTTTGTAAAAGCTGTGTTTCCGCACCGGTAGTGACTACGAGTCCTAAAATGTGATCCGGAAGAACCCGTATGCTAAACCTCGACGTAGAATTTTGTTCACGTTCGGGTGGGCCCACTAGTGACCCGCATGTATTGCGTCGGGACAAGTTTGTAAAAGCTGTGTTTCCGCACTCGGTAGTGACTACGAGTCCTAAAATGTGTTCTGGAACGACACGTGCGCGAAACACCGACGCACAATTTTATTCATGTTCGGGTGGGCTCACTAGTGACCCGCATTTCTTGCGTCGAGACAAGTTGTGAAAACCGTGTTTTCCGCACCCGGTAGTGACTAGGAGTCCTAAAATGTGTTCGGAATGATCCGTGCGCGAAACACCGAGGCACGACTTTGTTAGTCTTCGCATTGGCCCATTAGTGATCCGCAATTGTTACGCCGGGACAGGTTGTGAAAACCGTATTTTCCGCATCTGGTAGAGACTAGGAGTCCTAAAATGAGTTCGGAAGAACCCGTATGCTAAACCTCGACGCAGAATTTTGTTCACGTTTGGGTGGGCCCACTAGTGACCCGCATGTATTGCGTCGGGACAAGTTTGTAAAAACTGTGTTTTCCGCACCGGTAGTGCCTAGGAGTCCTAAAATGTGTTCGGAACGATACGTGCGCGAAACACCGACGCACAATTTTATTCATGTTCGGGTGGGCTCACTAGTGACCCGCATTTATTGCGTCGGGACAAGTTGTAAAAACTGTGTTTTCCGCACCCGGTAGTGACTAGGAGTCCTAAAATATATTCGGAACGACCAATGCGCGAAACACCGACGCACAATTTTGTTCATGTTCGGGTGGGCTCACTAGTGACCCGCATTTTTTGTGCCGGGACAAGTTGTGAAAACTGGGTTTTCGGCACCCGTAGTGACTAGGAGTCCTAAAATGTGTTCTAGAACGATCGTGCGCGAAACACCGACGCACAATTTTATTGATGTTCGGGAGCGCTGACTAGTGACCCTCATTTATTGCGCCGGTACAAGTTGTGAAAACTGTGTTTTCCGCACCCGGTAGTGACTAGGAGTCCTAAAATGTGTTCTCGAATGATCCGTGCACGAAACACCGAGGCACGACTTTGTTCATCTTCGCATTGGCCCATTAGTGATCCACATTTGTTGCGCCGGGACAGGTTGTGAAAACCGTATTTTCCGCACCCGGTAGAGACTAGGAGTCCTAAAATGAGTTCTGGAAGAACCCGTATGCTAAACCTCGACGCAGAATTTTGTTCACGTTCGGGTGGGCCCACTAGTGACCCGCATGTATTGCGTCGGGACAAGTTTGTAAAAGCTGTGTTTTCCGCACCCGGTAGTGACTAGGAGTCATAAAATGTGTTCGGAACGACACTGTGCGCGAGACACCGACGCACAATTTTATTCATGTTCGGGTGGGCTCACTAGTGACCCGCTTTTATTGCGCCGGGACAAGTTGTGAAAACCGTGTTTTCCGCACCCGGTAGTGACTAGGAGTCCTAAAATGTGTTCGGAATGATCCGTGCGCGAAACACCGAGGCACGACTTTGTTCATCTTCGCATTGGCCCATTAGTGATCCGCATTTGTTGCGCCGGGACAAGTTGTGAAAATCGTATTTTCCGCACCCGGTAGAGACTAGGAGTCCTAAAATGAGTTTTGGAAGAACCCATGTGCTAATCCTCCACGCAGAATTTTGTTCACGTTCGGGTGGGCCCACTAGTGACCCGCATTTATTGCGTTTGGACAAGTTGTAAAAGCTGTGTTTTCCACTCCCGGTAGTGACTAGGAGTCCTAAAATGTGTTCGGAACGACACTGTGCGCGAAACACCGACGCACAATTTTATTCATGTTCGGGTGGGCTCACTAGTGACCCGCATTTATTGCGCCGGGACAAGTTGCGAAAACCGTATTTTCCGCACCCGGTACTGACTAGGAGTCCTAAAATTTGTTCGGGAACGACCCGAGCGCAAAACACCCACGCACGATTTTATTCATGTTCGGGTGGGCCCACTAGTGAGCCGCATTTATTGTGCCGGGACAAGTTGTGAAAACCACGTTTTCCAAACCCGGTAGTGACTAGGAGTCCTAAAATGTGTTCTAGAACAACCTCGTGCGCGAAGCTCCGACGCTCAATTTGATTCATGTTCGGGAGGGCTCACTAGTGACCCGCATTTATTGCGTCGGGAAAAGTTGTGAAAACCGTGTTTTCGGCACCCCGTAAAGACTAGGAGTCCTAAAATGTGTTCGGAAAGACCTGTGCGCGAAACACCGACACACAATTTGATTCATGTTCGGGTGGGCTCACTAGTGACCCGCATTTATTGCGCCGGGACAAGTTGTGATAACCGTGTTTTCCGCACCCGGTAGTGACTAGGAGTCCTAAAATGTGTTCGGAACGACCTGTGCACGAAACACCCACGCACAATTTTATTCATCTTCGGGTGGGCTCACTAGTGACCCGCCTTTATTGCGTCGGGACAAGTTGTGGAAACCGTGTTTTCTGCACCCGATAGTGACTAGGAGTCCTAAAATGTGTTCGGAATGATCCGTGCGCGAAACACCGAGGCACGACTTTGTTAGTCTTCGCATTGGCCCATTAGTGATCCGCAATTGTTGCGCCGGGACAGGTTGTGAAAACCGTATTTTCCGCACCCGGTAGAGACTAGGAGTCCTAAAATGAGTTACGGAAGAACCCGTATGCTAAACCTCGACGCAGAATTTTGTTCACGTTCGGGTGGGCCAACTAGTGACCCGCATGTATTGCGTCGGGACAAGTTTGTAAAAGCTGTGTTTTCCGCACACGGTAGTGACTAGGAGTCATAAAATGTGTTCGGAACGACTCGTGCGCGGAACACCGACGCACAATTTTATTCATGTTCGGGTGGGCTCACTAGTGACCCGCATTTATTGCGCCGGGACAATTTGTGAAAACCGTATTTTCCGCACCCTGTAGTGACTAGGAGTCCTAATATTTGTTCGAGAACGACCGGGCGTAAAACACCCACGCAGGATTTTATTCATGTTCGGGTGGGCCCACTAGTGAGCCGCATTTATTGTGCCGGGACAAGTTGTGAAAACCTCGTTTTCCACACCGGTAGTGACTAGGAGTCCCAAAATGTGTTCTAGAACAACCCGTGCGCGAAGCACTAACGCACAATCTGATTAATGTTCGGGTTGCCTCACTCTCGACCCGCATTTATTGCGCCGGGACAAGTTGTGAAAACCGTGTTTTTCGCACCCGGTAGTGACTATGAGTCCTAAAATGTGTTCTAGAACAACTAGTGCGCGAAACACCGACGCACAATTTGATTCATGTTCGGGTGGGCTCACTAGTGACCCGCATATATTGCTGCCGGGACAAGTTGTGAAAACCGTATTTTCCGTACCCGGTAGTGATTAGGAGTCCTACAATGTGTTCTCTAATGATCCGTGCGCGAAACACCGAGGCACGACTTTGTTCATCTTCGCATTGGCCCATTAGTGATCCGCATTTGTTGCGCCGGGACAAGTTGTGAAAACCGTATTTTCCACACCCGGTAGAGACTAGGAGTCCTCAAATGTGTTCCGGAAGAACCCGTGTGCTAATCCTCGACGCAGAATTTTGTTCACGTTCGGGTGGGCCCACTAGTGACCCGCATTTTTACGTCGGGACAAGTTGTAAAAGCTGTGTTATCCGCACCCGGTAGTGACTAGGAGTCCTAAAATGTGTTCGGAACGACCTGTGCGCGAAACACCGACACACAATTTTATTCATGTTCGGGTAGGCTCACTAGTGACCCACATTTATTGCGCCGGGACAAGTTGTGAAAACCGTGTTTTCCGTAACCGGTAGTGACTAGGAGTCCTAAAATGTGTTCTAGAACAACCTTTGCGCGAAACATCGACGCACAATTTGATTCATGTTCGGCTGGGCTCACTAGTGACCCGTATTTATTGCCCGGGACAAGTTGTGAAAACCGTGTTTTCCGCACCCGGTAGTGACTAGGAGTTCTAAAATGTGTTCTGGAACGACCTGTGTGCGAAACACCGACGCACAATTTTATTCATGTTCGGGTGGGCTCACTAGTGACCCGCATTTATTGCGCCGGGACAAGTTGTGAAAACCGTGTTTTCGGCACCCCATAGTGACTAGGAGTCCTAAAATGTGTTCGGAACGACCCGTGCGTGAAACACCAACACACGATTTTATTGATGTTCGGGTGGGCTGACTAGTGACCCGCATTTATTGCGTCGGGACAAGTTGTGAAAACCGTGTTTTCCGCACCCGGTAGTCACTAGGAGTCCTAAAATGTGTTCGGAACGATCCGTGCGCGAAACACCTAGGCACGACTTTGTTCATCTTCGCATTGGCCCATTAGTGATCCGCAATTTTTGCGTCGGGACAAGTTGTGAAAACCGTATTTTCCGCACCCGGTAGAGACTAGGAGTCCTAAAATGAGTTCTGGAAGAACCCGTATGCTAAACCTCGACGTAGAATTTTGTTCACGTTCGGGTGGGCCCACTAGTGACCCGCATGTATTGCGTCGGGACAAGTTTGTAAAAGCGTGTTTCCGCACCCGGTAGTGACTACGAGTCCTAAAATGTGATCCGGAAGAACCCGTATGCTAAACCTCGACGTAGAATTTTGTTCACGTTCGGGTGGGCCCACTAGTGACCCGCATGTATTGCGTCGGGACAAGTTTGTAAAAGCTGTGTTTCCGCACTCGGTAGTGACTACGAGTCCTAAAATGTGTTCTGGAACGACCCGTGCGCGAAACACCGACGCACAATTTTATTCATGTTCGGGTGGGCTCACTAGTGACCCGCATTTCTTGCGTCGAGACAAGTTGTGAAAACCGTGTTTTCCGCACCCGGTAGTGACTAGGAGTCCTAAAATGTGTTCGGAATGATCCGTGCGCGAAACACCGAGGCACGACTTTGTTCATCTTCGCATTGGCCCATAAGTGATCCGCAATTGTTGCGCCGGTACAGGTTGTGAAAACTGTATTTTCCGCACCCGGTAGAGACTAGGAGTCCTAAAATGAGTTCCGGAAGAACCAGTATGCTAAACCTCGACGCAGAATTTTGTTCACGTTCGGGTGGGCCCACAAGTGACCCACATGTATTGCGTCGGGACAAGTTTGTAAAAGCTGTGTTTTCCACACCCGGTAGTGACTAGGAGTCCTAAAATGTGTTCTGGAACGACCTGTGCGCGAAACACCGGCGCACAATTTTATTCATGTTCGGGTGGGCTCACTAGTGACCCACATTTATTCCGCCCGGACAATTTGCGAAAACCGTATTTTCCGCACCCGGTAGTGAATACGAGTCCTAAAATTTGTTCGAAACGACCGGGCGTAAAACACCCACGCAGGATTTTATTCATGTTCGGGTGGGCCCACTAGTGAGCCGCATTTATTGTGCCGGGACAAGTTGTGATAACCTCATTTTCCACATCCGGTAGTGACTAGGAGTCCCAAAATGTGTTCTAGAACTACTCGTGCGCGAAGCACCGACACAAAATTTGATTCATGTTCGGGAGGGCACACTAGCGACCCGCATTTATTGCGCCGGGACAAGTTGTGAAAACCGTGTTTTTCGCACCCGGTAGTGACTAGGAGTCCTAAAATGTGTTCTGGAACGACACTGTGCGCGAAACACGGACACACAATTTTATTAATGTTCGGGTGGGCTGACTAGTGACCCGCATTTATTGCGTCGGGACAAGTTGTGAAAACCGTGTTTTTCGCACCCGGTAGTGACTAGGAGTCCTAAAATGTGTTCTAGAACAACCTTTGCGCGAAACACCGACGCCCAATTTGACTCATGTTCGGGTGGGCTCACTAGTGACCCGCATTTATTGCGCCGGGACAAGTTGTGAAAACCGTATTTTCAGCACCCCATAGTGACTAGGAGTCCTAAAATGTGTTCGGAACGACACAGTGCGCGAAACACCGACACACAATTTTATTGATGTTCGGGTGGGCTCATTAGTGACCCAGATTTGTTGCGCCGGGACAATTTGTGAAAACCTTATTTTCCGCACCCTATAGTGACTAGGAGTCCTAAAATGTGTTCTAGAAAAACCTGTGCGCGAAACACCGACGCACAATTTGATTCATGTTCGGGGGGCTCACTAGTGACCCGCATTTATTGCGCCGGGACAAGTTGTGAAAACCGTGTTTTCCGCACACGGTAGTGACTAGGAGTCCTAAAATGTGTTCCGGAACGACCTGTGCGCGAAACACCCACGCAGAATTTTATTCATCTTCGGGTGGGCTCACTAGTGACCCGCCTTTATTGCGTCGGGACAAGTTGTGGAAACCGTGTTTTCTGCACCCGATAGTGACTAGGTGTCCTAAAATGTGTTCGGAATGATCCGTGCGCGAAACACCGAGGCACGACTTTGTTAGTCTTCGCATTGGCCCATTAGTGATCCGCAATTGTTGCGCCGGGACAGGTTGTGAAAACCGTATTTTCCGCACCCGGTAGAGACTAGGGGTCCTAAAATGAGTTCTGGAAGAACCCGTATGCTAAACCTCGACGCATAATTTTGTTCACGTTCGGGTGGGCCCACTAGTGACCGGCATGTATTGCGTCGGGACAAGTTTATAAAAACTGTGTTTTCCGCACCCGGTAGTGACTAGGAGTCCTAAAATGTGTTCGGAACGACATGTGCGCGAAACACCGACGCACAATTTTATTCATGTTCGGGTAGGCTCACTAGTGACCCGCATTTATTGCGCCGGGACAAGTTGTGAAAACCGTGTTTTCCGCACCCGGTAGTGACTAGGAGTCCTAAAATGTGTTTTGGAATGATCCGTGCGCGAAACACCGAGGCACGACTTTGTTCATCTTCGCATTGGCCCATTAGTGATGCGCAATTGTTGCGCCGGGACAAGTTGTGGAAGCCATATTTTCCGCACTCTGTAGTGACTAGGAGTCCTAAAATGTGTTCTAGAAAAACACTGTGCGCGAAACACCGACGCACAATTTGATTCATGTTCGAGTGGGCTCACTAGTGACCCGCATTTATTGCGCCAGGACAAGTTGTGAAAACCGTGTTTTCCGCACACGGTAGTGACTAGGAGTCCTAAAATGTGTTCGGGAACGACACTGTGCGCGAAACACCCACGCAGAATTTTATTCATCTTCGGGTGGGCTCACTAGTGACCCGCCTTTATTGCGTCGGGACAAGTTGTGGAAACCGTGTTTTCTGCACCCGATAGTGACTAGGTGTCCTAAAATGTGTTCGGAATGATCCGTGCGTGAAACACCGAGGCACGACTTTGTTAGTCTTCGCATTGGCCCATTAGTGATCCGCAATTGTTGCGCCGGGACAGAGTTGTGAAAACCGTATTTTCCGCACCCGGTAGAGACTAGGAGTCCTAAAATGAGTTCGGAAGAACCCGTATGCTAAACCTCGACGCAGAATTTTGTTCACGTTCGGGTGGGCCCACAAGTGAGCCGCATGTAAAAGCTGTGTTTTCCGGACCCGGTAGTGACTAGGAGTCCCAAAATGTGTTCTAGAACTACATGTGCGCGAAGCACCGACGCACAATTTGATTCATGTTCGGGTGGGCTCACTAGTGACCCGCATTTATTGCGTCGGGACAAGTAGTGGAAACCGTGTTTTCTGCACCCGATAGTGACTAGGAGTCCTAAAATGTGTTCGGAATGATCCGTGCGCGAAACACCGAGGCACGACTTTGTTAGTCTTCGCATTGGCCCATTAATGATCCGCAATTGTTGCGCCGGGACAGGTTGTGAAAACCGTATTTTCCGCACCCGGTAGAGACTAGGAGTCCTAAAATGAGTTCTGGAAGAACCCGTATGCTAAACCTCGACGCAGAATTTTGTTCACGTTTGGGTGGGCCCACTAGTGACCCGCATGTATTGCGTCGGGACAAGTTTGTAAAAACGAGTGTTTTCCGCACCCGGTAGTGCCTAGGAGTCCTAAAATGTGTTTGGGAACGACCTGTGCGCGAAACACCGACGCACAATTTTATTCATCTTCGGGTGGGCTCACTAGTGACCTGCATTTATTGCGTCGGGACAAGTTGTAAAAGCTGTGTTTTCCGCACCCGGTAGTGACTAGGAGTTCTAAAATATATTCTGGAACGACCAATGCGCGAAACACCGACGCACAATTTTGTTCATGTTCGGGTGGGCTCACTAGTGACCCGCATTTATTGCGCCGGGACAAGTTGTGAAAACCGTGTTTTCGGCACCCCATAGTGACTAGGAGTCCTAAAATGTGTTCGGAACGACTCAGTGCGCGAAACACCCACGCAGAATTTTATTCATCTTCGGGTGGGCTCACTAGTGACCCGCCTTTATTGCGTCGGGACAAGTTGTGGAAACCGTGTTTTCTGCACCCGATAGTGACTAGGTGTCCTAAAATGTGTTCTGGAATGATCCGTGCGTGAAACACCGAGGCACGACTTTGTTAGTCTTCGCATTGGCCCATTAGTGATCCGCAATTGTTGCGCCGGGACAGGTTGTGAAAACCGTATTTTCCGCACCCGGTAGAGACTAGGAGTCCTAAAATGAGTTCGGAAGTACCCGTATGCTAAACCTCGACGAAGAATTTTGTTCACGTTCGGGTGGGCCCACTAGTGAGCCGCATGTAAAAGCTGTGTTTTCCGGACCCGGTAGTGACTAGGAGTCCCAAAATGTGTTCTAGAACTACATGTGCGCGAAGCACCGACGCACAATTTGATTCATGTTCGGGTGGGCTCACTAGTGACCCGCCTTTATTGCGTCGGGACAAGTAGTGGAAACCGTGTTTTCTGCACCCGATAGTGACTAGGAGTCCTAAAATGTGTTCCGGAATGATCCGTGCGCGAAACACCGAGGCACGACTTTGTTAGTCTTCGCATTGGCCCATTAATGATCCGCAATTGTTGCACCGGGACAGGTTGTGAAAACCCTATTTTCCGCACCCGGTAGAGACTAGGAGTCCTAAAATGAGTTCGGAAGAACCCGTATGCTAAACCTCGACGCAGAATTTTGTTCACGTTTGGGTGGGCCCACTAGTGACCCGCATGGATTGCGTCGGGACAAGTTTGTAAAAGCTGTGTTTTCCGCACCCGGTAGTGCCTAGGAGTCCTAAAATGTGTTTGGGAACGACCTGTGCGCGAAACACCGACGCACAATTTTATTCATCTTCGGGTGGGCTCACTAGTGACCTGCATTTATTGCGTCGGGACAAGTTGTAAAAGCTGTGTTTTCCGCACCCGGTAGTGACTCGGAGTCCTAAAATATATTCTGGAACGACCAATGCGCGAAACACCGACGCACAATTTTGTTCATGTTCGGGTGGGCTCACTAGTGACCCGCATTTATTGCGCCGGGACAAGTTGTGAAAACCGTGTTTTCCGCACCCGGTAGTGACTAGGAGTCCTAAAATGTGTTCTGAGTACGACACTGTGCGCGAAAGAGCCACGCACAATTTTATTCATCTTCGGGTGGGCTCACTAGTGACCCGCCTTTATTGCGTCGGGACAAGTTGTGGAAACCGTGTTTTCTGCACCCGATAGTGACTAGGCGTCCTAAAATGTGTTCTGGAATGATCCGTGCGCGAAACACCGAGGCACGACTTTGTTAGTCTTCGCATTGGCCCATTAGTGATCCGCAATTGTTCCGTCGGGACAGGTTGTGAAAACCGTATTTTCCGCACTCTGGTAGAGACTAGGAGTCCTAAAATGAGTTCGGAAGAACCCGTATGCTAAACCTCGACGCAGAATTTTGTTCACGTTCGGGTGGGCCCACTAGTGACCCGCATGTATTGCGTCGGGACAAGTTTGTAAAATTTGTGTTTTCCGCACCCGGTAGTGACTAGGAGTCCTAAAATGTGTTCGGAACGACACTGTGCGTGAAACACCGACGCACAATTTTATTCATGTTCGGGTGGGCTCACTAGTGACCCGCATTTATTGTGCTCAGGGACAAGTTGTGAAAACAGTGTTTTCCGCACCCGGTAGTGACTAGGAGTCCTAAAATGTGTTCGGAATGATCCGTGCGCGAAACACCGAGGCACGACTTTGTTCATCTTCGCATTGGCCCATTAGTGATCCGCAATTGTTGCGCCGGGACAAGTTGTGAAATCCATATTTTCCTTACCCGGTAGATACTAGGAGTCCTAAAATGAGTTCGGAAGAACCCGTATGCTAAACCTCGACGCAGAATTTTGTTCACGTTCGGGTGGGCCCACTAGTGACCCACATGTATTGCGTCGGGACAAGTTTGTAAAAACCGTGTCTTCCACACCCGGCAGTGACTAGGAGTCGTAAAATGTGTTCGGAACGACCTGTGCGCGAAACACCGACGCACAATTTTATTCATGTTCGGGTGGGCTCACTAGTGACCCGCATTTATTGCGCCGGGACAAGTTATGAAAACCGTGTTTTCTGCACCCGGTAGTGACTAGGAGTCCTAAAATGTGTTCTGGAATGATCCGTGCGCGAAACACCGAGGCACGACTTTGTTCATCTTCGCATTGGCCCATTAGTGATCCGCAATTGTTGCGCCGGGACAAGTTGTGAAAGCCATATTTTTCGCACCCGGTAGAGACTAGGAGTCCTAAAATGAGTTCCGGAAGAACCCGTATGCTAAACCTCGACGCAGAATTTTGTTCACGTTCGGGTGGGCCCACTAGTGACCCACATGTATTGCGTCGGGACAAGTTTGTAAAAGCTGTGTCTTCCACACCCGGCGAGTGACTAGGAGTCGTAAAATGTGTTCTGGAACGACACTGTGCGCGAAACACCGACGCACAATTTTATTCATGTTCGGGTGGGCTCACTAGTGACCCGCATTTATTGCGCCGGGACAAGTTATGAAAACCGTGTTTTCTGCACCCGGTAGTGACTAGGAGTCCTAAAATGTGTTCTGGAATGATCCGTGCGCGAAACACCGAGGCACGACTTTGTTCGTCTTCGCATTGGCCCATTAGTGATCCGCAATTGTTGCGCCGGGACAAGTTGTGAAAGCCATATTTTTCGCACCCGGTAGAGACTAGGAGTCCTAAAATGAGTTCGGAAGAACCCGTATGCTAAACCTCGACGCAGAATTTTGTTCACGTTCGGGTGGGCCCACTAGTGACCCACATGTATTGCGTCAGGACAAGTTTGTAAAACCGTGTCTTCCACACCCGGCAGTGACTAGGAGTCGTAAAATGTGTTCGGAACGACCTGTGCGCGAAACACCGATGCACAATTTTATTCATGTTCGGGTGGGCTCACTAGTGACCCACATTTATTCCGTCGGGACAATTTGTGAAAACCGTATTTTCCGCACCCGGTAGTGACTACGAGTCCTAAAATTTGTTCAGGAACGACCCGGGCGCAAAACACCCACGCAGGATTTTATTCATGTTCGGGTGGGCCCACTAGTGAGCCGCATTTATTGCGTCGAGACAAGTTGTGAAAACCTCGTTTTCCACATCCGGTAGTGACAAGGAGTCCCAAAATGTGTTCTAGAACTACATGTGCGCGAAGCACCGACACAAAATTTGATTCATGTTCGGGTGGGTTCACTAGTGACCCGCCTTTATTGCGTCGGGACAAGTAGTGGAAACCGTGTTTTCTGCACCCGATAGTGACTAGGAGTCCTAAAATGTGTTCGGAATGATCCGTGCGCGAAACACCGAGGCACGACTTTGTTAGTCTTCGCATTGACCCATTAGTGATCCGCAATTGTTGCGCCGGGACAGAGTTGTGAAAACCGAATTTTCCGCACCCGGTAGAGACTAGGAGTCCTAAAATGAGTTCTGGAAGAACCCGTATGCTAAACCTCGACGCAGAATTTTGTTCACGTTCGGGTGGGCCCACTAGTGACCCGCATGTATTGCCTCGGGACAAGTTTGTAAAATATGTGTTTTCCGCACCCGGTAGTGACTAGGAGTCCTAAAATGTGTTCGGAACGACCTGTGCGCGAAACACCGACGCACAATTTTATTCATGTTCGGGTGGGCTCACTAGTGACCCGCATTTATTACGCCGGGACAAGTTATGAAAACCGTGTTTTCCGCACCCGGTAGTGACTAGGAGTCCTAAAATGTGTTCTGGAATGATCCGTGCGCGAAACACCGAGGCACGACTTTGTTCATCTTCGCATTGACCCATTAGTGATCCGCAATTGTTGCGCCGGGACGATTGTGAAAGCCATATTTTCCGCACCCGGTAGAGACTAGGAGTCCTAAAATGAGTTCCGGAAGAACCCGTATGCTAAACCTCGACGCAGAATTTTGTTCACGTTCGGGTGGGCCCACTAGTGACCCACATGTATTGCGTCGGGACATGTTTGTAAAAACCGTGTCTTCCACACCCGGCAGTGACTAGGAGTCGTAAAATGTGTTCTGGAACGACCTGTGCGCGAAACACCGACGCACAATTTTATTCATGTTCGGGTGGGCTCACTAGTGACCCACATTTATTCCGCCGGGACAATTTGTGAAAACCGTATTTTCCGCACCCGGTAGTGACGACGAGTCCTAAAATTTGTTCAGGAACGACCCGGCGCAAAACACCCACGCAGGATTTTATTCATGTTCGGGTGGGCCCACTAGTGAGCCGCATTTATTGCGCCGAGACAAGTTGTGAAAACCTCGTTTTCCACATCCGGTAGTGACTAGGAGTCCCAAAATGTGTTCTAGAACTACATGTGCGCGAAGCATCGACACAAAATTTGATTCATGTTCGGGTGGGCTCACTAGTGACCCGCCTTTATTGCGTCGGGACAAGTAGTGGAAACCGTGTTTTCTCGCACCCGATGGTGACTAGGAGTCCTAAAATGTGTTCTGGAATGATCCGTGCGCGAAACACCGAGGCACGACTTTGTTAGTCTTCGCATTGGCCCATTAGTGATCCGCAATTGTTGCGCCGGGACAGGTTGTGAAACCGTATTTTCCGCACCCGGTAGAGACTAGGAGTCCTAAAATGAGTTCTGGAAGAACCCGTATGCTAAACCTCGACGCAGAATTTTGTTCACGTTTGGGTGGGCCCACTAGTGACCCGCATGTATTGCGTCGGGACAAGTTTGTAAAACCGTGTTTTCCGCACCCGGTAGTACCTAGGAGTCGTAAAATGTGTTCTGGAACGACCCGTGCGCGAAACACCGACGCACAATTTTATTCATCTTCGGGTGGGCTCACTAGTGACCCACATTTATTTCGCCGGGACAATTTGTGAAAACCGTATTTTCCGCACCCGGTAGTGACGACGAGTCCTAAAATTTGTTCGGAGAACGACCCGGCGCAAAACACCCACGCAGCATTTTATTCATGTTCGGGTGGGCCCACTAGTGAGCCGCATTTATTGCGCCGAGACAAGTTGTGAAAACCTCGTTTTCCACATCCGGTAGTGACTAGGAGTCCCAAAATGTGTTCTAGAACTACATGTGCGCGAAGCACCGACACAAAATTTGATTCATGTTCGGGTGGGCTCACTAGTGACCCGCCTTTATTGCGTCGGGACAAGTTGTGGAAACCGTGTTTTCTGCACCCGATAGTGACTAGGAGTCCTAAAATGTGTTCTGGAATGATCCGTGCGCGAAACACCGAGGCACGACTTTGTTAGTCTTCGCATTGGCCCATTAGTGATCCGCAATTGTTACGCCGGGACAGAGTTGTGAAAACCGTATTTTCCGCACTCGGTAGAGACTAGGAGTCCTAAAATGAGTTCTGGAAGAACCCGTATGCTAAACCTCGACGCAGAATTTTGTTCACGTTTGGGTGGGCCCACTAGTGACCCGCATGTATTGCGTCGGGACAAGTTTGTAAAAACTGTGTTTTCCGCACCCGGTAGTGCCTAGGAGTCCTAAAATGTGTTCTGGAACGATCCGTGCGCGAAACACCGACGCACAATTTTATTCATGTTCGGGTGGGCTCACTAGTGACCCGCATTTATTGCGCCGGGACAAGTTGTAAAAACTGTGTTTTCCGCACCCGGTAGTGACTAGGAGTCCTAAAATATATTCTGGAACGACCAATGCGCGAAACACCGACGCACAATTTTGTTCATGTTCGGGTGGGCTCACTAGTGACCCGCATTTTTTGTGCCGGGACAAGTTGTGAAAACTGGGTTTTCGGCACCCCGTAGTGACTAGGAGTCCTAAAATGTGTTCTAGAACGATCGTGCGCGAAACACCGACGCACAATTTTATTGATGTTCGGGAGCGCTGACTAGTGACCCTCATTTATTGCGCCGGTACAAGTTGTGAAAACTGTGTTTTCCGCACCCGGTAGTGACTAGGAGTCCTAAAATGTGTTCTGGAATGATCCGTGCGCGAAACACCGAGGCACGACTTTGTTCATCTTCGCATTGGCCCATTAGTGATCCACATTTGTTGCGCGGGACAGGTTGTGAAAACCGTATTTTCCGCACCCGGTAGAGACTAGGAGTCCTAAAATGAGTTCTGGAAGAACCCGTATGCTAAACCTCGACGCAGAATTTTGTTCACGTTCGGGTGGGCCCACTAGTGACCCGCATGTATTGCGTCAGGACAAGTTTGTAAAAACTGTGTTTTCCGCACCCGGTAGTGACTAGGAGTCATAAAATGTGTTCTGGAACGACTCCGTGCGCGAGACACCGACGCACAATTTTATTCATGTTCGGGTGGGCTCACTAGTGACCCGCTTTTATTGCGCCGGGACAAGTTGTGAAAACCGTGTTTTCCGCACCCGGTAGTGACTAGGAGTCCTAAAATGTGTTCTGGAATGATCCGTGCGCGAAACACCGAGGCACGACTTTGTTCATCTTCGCATTGGCCCATTAGTGATCCGCATTTGTTGCGCCGGGACAAGTTGTCAAAATCGTATTTTCCGCACCCGGTAGAGACTAGGAGTCCTAAAATGAGTTTTGGAAGAACCCATGTGCTAATCCTCCACGCACAATTTTGTTCACGTTCGGGTGGGC
Source organism: Chloris gayana (assembly GCA_031894775.1). Classification (NCBI taxonomy): domain Eukaryota; kingdom Viridiplantae; phylum Streptophyta; class Magnoliopsida; order Poales; family Poaceae; genus Chloris; species Chloris gayana. The sequence goes on from JAUNZO010003137.1 coordinate 90,465, forward strand.
CCACTAGTGACCCGCATTTATTGCGTTTGGACAAGTTGTAAAAACTGTGTTTTCCACTCCCGTAGTGACTAGGAGTCCTAAAATGTGTTCTGGAACGACCTGTGCGCGAAACACCGACGCACAATTTTATTCATGTTCGGGTGGGCTCACTAGTGACCCGCATTTATTGCGCCGGACAAGTTGCGAAACCGTATTTTCCGCACCCGGTACCGACTAGGAGTCCTAAAATTTGTTCGGGAACGACCCGAGTGCAAAACACCCACGCACGATTTTATTCATGTTCGGGTGGGCCCACTAGTGAGCCGCATTTATTGTGCCGGGACAAGTTGTGAAAACCACGTTTTCCAAACCCGGTAGTGACTAGGAGTCCTAAAATGTGTTCTAGAACAACCCGTGCGCGAAGCTCCGACGCTCAATTTGATTCATGTTCGGGAGGGCTCACTAGTGACCCGCATTTATTGCGCCGGGAAAAGTTGTGAAAACCGTGTTTTCGGCACCCCGTAAAGACTAGGAGTCCTAAAATGTGTTCTGGAAAGACTCAGTGCGCGAAACACCGACACACAATTTGATTCATGTTCGGGTGGGCTCACTTGTGACCCGCATTTATTGCGCCGGGACAAGTTGTGATAACCGTGTTTTCCGCACCCGTAGTGACTGGGAGTCCTAAAATGTGTTCTAGAACGATCGTGCGCGAAACACCGACGCACAATTTTATTGATGTTCGGGAGCGCTGACTAGTGACCCTCATTTATTGCGCCGGTACAAGTTGTGAAAACTGTGTTTTCCGCACCCGGTAGTGACTAGGAGTCCTAAAATGTGTTCTCGAATGATCCGTGCGCGAAACACCGAGGCACGACTTTGTTCATCTTCGCATTGGCCCATTAGTGATCCACATTTGTTGCGCCGGGACAGGTTGTGAAAACCGTATTTTCCGCACCCGGTAGAGACTAGGAGTCCTAAAATGAGTTCTGGAAGAACCCGTATGCTAAACCTCGACGCAGAATTTTGTTCACGTTCGGGTGGGCCCACTAGTGACCCGCATGTATTGCGTCGGGACAAGTTTGTAAAAACCGTGTTTTCCGCACCCGGTAGTGACTAGGAGTCATAAAATGTGTTCGGAACGACTCGTGCGCGAGACACCGACGCACAATTTTATTCATGTTCGGGTGGGCTCACTAGTGACCCGCTTTTATTGCGCCGGGACAAGTTGTGAAAACCGTGTTTTCCGCACCCGGTAGTGACTAGGAGTCCTAAAATGTGTTCTGGAATGATCCGTGCGCGAAACACCGAGGCACGACTTTGTTCATCTTCGCATTGGCCCATTAGTGATCCGCATTTGTTGCGCCGGGACAAGTTGTGAAAATTGTATTTTCCGCACCCGGTAGAGACTAGGAGTCCTAAAATGAGTTTTGGAAGAACCCATGTGCTAATCCTCCACGCAGAATTTTGTTCACGTTCGGGTGGGCCCACTAGTCACCCGCATTTATTGCGTTTGGACAAGTTGTAAAAGCTGTGTTTTCCACTCCCGGTAGTGACTAGGAGTCCTAAAATGTGTTCTGGAACGACCCGTGCGCGAAACACCGACGCACAATTTTATTCATGTTCGGGTGGGCTCACTAGTGACCCGCATTTATTGCGTCGGGACAAGTTGCGAAAACCGTATTTTCCGCACCCGTGATCGACTAGGAGTCCTAAAATTTGTTCGGGAACGACCCGAGCGCAAAACACCCACGCACGATTTTATTCATGTTCGGGTGGGCCTACTAGTGAGCCGCATTTATTGTGCCGGGACAAGTTGTGAAAACCACGTTTTCCAAACCCGGTAGTGACTAGGAGTCCTAAAATGTGTTCTAGAACAACCCGTGCGCGAAGCTCCGACGCTCAATTTGATTCATGTTCGGGAGGGCTCACTAGTGACCCGCATTTATTGCGCCGGGAAAAGTTGTGAAAACCGTGTTTTCGGCACCCCGTAAAGACTAGGAGTCCTAAAATGTGTTCTGGAAAGACCCGTGCGCGAAACACCGACACACAATTTGATTCATGTTCGGGTGGGCTCACTAGTGACCCGCATTTATTGCGCCGGGACAAGTTGTGATAACCGTGTTTTCCGCACCCGGTAGTGACTACGAGTCCTAAAATGTGTTCGGAACGACCCGTGCACGAAACACCCACGCACAATTTTATTCATCTTCGGGTGGGCTCACTAGTGACCCGCCTTTATTGCGTCGGGACAAGTTGTGGAAACCGTGTTTTCTGCACCCGATAGTGACTAGGAGTCCTAAAATGTGTTCTGGAATGATCCGTGCGCGAAACACCGAGGCACGACTTTGTTAGTCTTCGCATTGGCCCATTAGTGATCCGCAATTGTTGCGCCGGGACAGGTTGTGAAAACCGTATTTTCCGCACCCGGTAGAGACTAGGAGTCCTAAAATGAGTTCTGGAAGAACCCGTATGCTAAACCTCGACGCAGAATTTTGTTCACGTTCGGGTGGGCCAACTAGTGACCCGCATGTATTGCGTCGGGACAAGTTTGTAAAAGCTGTGTTTTCCGCACACGGTAGTGACTAGGAGTCATAAAATGTGTTCTGGAACGACCTGTGCGCGGAACACCGACGCACAATTTTATTCATGTTCGGGTGGGCTCACTAGTGACCCGCATTTATTGCGCCGGGACAATTTGTGAAAACCGTATTTTCCGCACCCTGTAGTGACTAGGAGTCCTAATATTTGTTCAGGAACGACCCGGGCGTAAAACACCCACGCAGGATTTTATTCATGTTCGGGTGGGCCCACTAGTGAGCCGCATTTATTGTGCCGGGACAAGTTGTGAAAACCTCGTTTTCCACACCCGGTAGTGACTAGGAGTCCCAAAATGTGTTCTAGAACAACCCGTGCGCGAAGCACTAACGCACAATCTGATTAATGTTCGGGTTGCCTCACTATCGACCCGCATTTATTGCGCCGGGACAAGTTGTGAAAACCGTGTTTTTCGCACCCGGTAGTGACTATGAGTCCTAAAATGTGTTCTAGAACAACTAGTGCGCGAAACACCGACGCACAATTTGATTCATGTTCGGGTGGGCTCACTAGTGACCCGCATATATTGCGCCGGGACAAGTTGTGAAAACCGTATTTTCCGTACCCGGTAGTGACTAGGAGTCCTACAATGTGTTCTCTAATGATCCGTGCGCGAAACACCGAGGCACGACTTTGTTCATCTTCGCATTGGCCCATTAGTGATCCGCATTTGTTGCGCGGGGACAAGTTGTGAAAACCGTATTTTCCACACCCGGTAGAGACTAGGAGTCCTCAAATGTGTTCGGAAGAACCCGTGTGCTAATCCTCGACGCAGAATTTTGTTCACGTTCGGGTGGGCCCACTAGTGACCCGCATTTTTTACGTCGGGACAAGTTGTAAAAACTGTGTTATCCGCACCCGGTAGTGACTAGGAGTCCTAAAATGTGTTCTGGAACGACCCGTGCGCGAAACACCGACACACAATTTTATTCATGTTCGGGTAGGCTCACTAGTGACCCACATTTATTGCGCCGGGACAAGTTGTGAAAACCGTGTTTTCCGTAACCGGTAGTGACTAGGAGTCCTAAAATGTGTTCTAGAACAACCTTTGCGCGAAACATCGACGCACAATTTGATTCATGTTCGGCTGGGCTCACTAGTGACCCGTATTTATTGCCCCGGGACAAGTTGTGAAAACCGTGTTTTCCGCACCCGGTAGTGACTAGGAGTTCTAAAATGTGTTCGGAACGACCTGTGTGCGAAACACCGACGCACAATTTTATTCATGTTCGGGTGGGCTCACTAGTGACCCGCATTTATTGCGCCGGGACAAGTTGTGAAAACCGTGTTTTCGGCACCCCATAGTGACTAGGAGTCCTAAAATGTGTTCTGGAACGACTCGTGCGCGAAACACCAACACACGATTTTATTGATGTTCGGGTGGGCTGACTAGTGACCCGCATTTATTGCGTCGGGACAAGTTGTGAAAACCGTGTTTTCCGCACCCGGTAGTCACTAGGAGTCCTAAAATGTGTTCTGGAACGATCCGTGCGCGAAACACCTAGGCACGACTTTGTTCATCTTCGCATTGGCCCATTAGTGATCCGCAATTTTTGCGTCGGGACAAGTTGTGAAAACCGTATTTTCCGCACCCGGTAGAGACTAGGAGTCCTAAAATGAGTTCGGAAGAACCCGTATGCTAAACCTCGACGTAGAATTTTGTTCACGTTCGGGTGGGCCCACTAGTGACCCGCATGTATTGCGTCGGGACAAGTTTGTAAAACCGTGTTTCCGCACCCGTAGTGACTACGAGTCCTAAAATGTGATCCGGAAGAACCCGTATGCTAAACCTCGACGTAGAATTTTGTTCACGTTCGGGTGGGCCCACTAGTGACCCGCATGTATTGCGTCGGGACAAGTTTGTAAAAACCGTGTTTCCGCACCCGGTAGTGACTACGAGTCCTAAAATGTGTTCCGGAACGACCCGTGCGCGAAACACCGACGCACAATTTTATTCATGTTCGGGTGGGCTCACTAGTGACCCGCATTTCTTGCGTCGAGACAAGTTGTGAAAACCGTGTTTTCCGCACCCGGTAGTGACTAGGAGTCCTAAAATGTGTTCTGGAATGATCCGTGCGCGAAACACCGAGGCACGACTTTGTTCATCTTCGCATTGGCCCATAAGTGATCCGCAATTGTTGCGCCGGTACAGGTTGTGAAAACTGTAGTTTCCGCACCCGGTAGAGACTAGGAGTCCTAAAATGAGTTCCGGAAGAACCAGTATGCTAAACCTCGACGCAGAATTTTGTTCACGTTCGGGTGGGCCCACAAGTGACCCACATGTATTGCGTCAGGACAAGTTTGTAAAAACTGTGTTTTCCACACCCGGTAGTGACTAGGAGTCCTAAAATGTGTTCTGGAACGACCCGTGCGCGAAACACCGGCGCACAATTTTATTCATGTTCGGGTGGGCTCACTAGTGACCCACATTTATTCCGCCCGGACAATTTGCGAAAACCGTATTTTCCGCACCCGGTAGTGAATACGAGTCCTAAAATTTGTTCGGAAACGACCCGGGCGTAAAACACCCACGCAGGATTTTATTCATGTTCGGGTGGGCCCACTAGTGAGCCGCATTTATTGTGCCGGGACAAGTTGTGATAACCTCATTTTCCACATCCGGTAGTGACTAGGAGTCCCAAAATGTGTTCTAGAACTACCCGTGCGCGAAGCACCGACACAAAATTTGATTCATGTTCGGGAGGGCACACAAGCGACCCGCATTTATTGCGCCGGGACAAGTTGTGAAAACCGTGTTTTCGGCACCCCATAGTGACTAGGAGTCCTAAAATGTGTTCCGGAACGACCTGTGCGCGAAACACGGACACACAATTTTATTAATGTTCGGGTGGGCTGACTAGTGACCCGCATTTATTGCGTCGGGACAAGTTGTGAAAACCGTGTTTTTCGCACCCGGTAGTGACTAGGAGTCCTAAAATGTGTTCTAGAACAACCTTTGCGCGAAACACCGACGCCCAATTTGACTCATGTTCGGGTGGGCTCACTAGTGACCCGCATTTATTGCGCCGGGACAAGTTGTGAAAACCGTATTTTCAGCACCCCATAGTGACTAGGAGTCCTAAAATGTGTTCTGGAACGACCCGTGCGCGAAACACCGACACACAATTTTATTGATGTTCGGGTGGGCTCATTAGTGACCCAGATTTGTTGCGCCGGGACAATTTGTGAAAACCTTATTTTCCGCACCCTATAGTGACTAGGAGTCCTAAAATGTGTTCTAGAAAAACCTGTGCGCGAAACACCGACGCACAATTTGATTCATGTTCGGGTGGGCTCACTAGTGACCCGCATTTATTGCGCCGGGACAAGTTGTGAAAACCGTGTTTTCCGCACACGGTAGTGACTAGGAGTCCTAAAATGTGTTCTGGAACGACCCGTGCGCGAAACACCCACGCAGAATTTTATTCATCTTCGGGTGGGCTCACTAGTGACCCGCCTTTATTGCGTCGGGACAAGTTGTGGAAACCGTGTTTTCTGCACCCGATAGTGACTAGGTGTCCTAAAATGTGTTCTGGAATGATCCGTGCGCGAAACACCGAGGCACGACTTTGTTAGTCTTCGCATTGGCCCATTAGTGATCCGCAATTGTTGCGCCGGGACAGGTTGTGAAAACCGTATTTTCCGCACCCGGTAGAGACTAGGGGTCCTAAAATGAGTTCTGGAAGAACCCGTATGCTAAACCTCGACGCATAATTTTGTTCACGTTCGGGTGGGCCCACTAGTGACCGGCATGTATTGCGTCGGGACAAGTTTATAAAAACCGTGTTTTCCGCACCCGGTAGTGACTAGGAGTCCTAAAATGTGTTCTGGAACGACCTGTGCGCGAAACACCGACGCACAATTTTATTCATGTTCGGGTGGGCTCACTAGTGACCCGCATTTATTGCGCCGGACAAGTTGTGAAAACCGTGTTTTCCGCACCCGGTAGTGACTAGGAGTCCTAAAATGTGTTTTGGAATGATCCGTGCGCGAAACACCGAGGCACGACTTTGTTCATCTTCGCATTGGCCCATTAGTGATCCGCAATTGTTGCGCCGGGACAAGTTGTGAAAGCCATATTTTCCGCACCCTGTAGTGACTAGGAGTCCTAAAATGTGTTCTAGAAAAACCTGTGCGCGAAACACCGACGCACAATTTGATTCATGTTCGGGTGGGCTCACTAGTGACCCGCATTTATTGCGCCAGGACAAGTTGTGAAAACCGTGTTTTCCGCACACGGTAGTGACTAGGAGTCCTAAAATATGTTCAGGAACGACCTGTGCGCGAAACACCCACGCAGAATTTTATTCATCTTCGGGTGGGCTCACTAGTGACCCGCCTTTATTGCGTCGGGACAAGTTGTGGAAACCGTGTTTTCTGCACCCGATAGTGACTAGGTGTCCTAAAATGTGTTCTGGAATGATCCGTGCGTGAAACACCGAGGCACGACTTTGTTAGTCTTCGCATTGGCCCATTAGTGATCCGCAATTGTTGCGCCGGACAGGTTGTGAAAACCGTATTTTCCGCACCCGGTAGAGACTAGGAGTCCTAAAATGAGTTCTGGAAGAACCCGTATGCTAAACCTCGACGCAGAATTTTGTTCACGTTCGGGTGGGCCCACTAGTGAGCCGCATGTAAAAACCGTGTTTTCCAGCACCCGGTAGTGACTAGGAGTCCCAAAATGTGTTCTAGAACTACATGTGCGCGAAGCACCGACGCACAATTTGATTCATGTTCGGGTGGGCTCACTAGTGACCCGCCTTTATTGCGTCGGGACAAGTAGTGGAAACCGTGTTTTCTGCACCCGATAGTGACTAGGAGTCCTAAAATGTGTTCTGGAATGATCCGTGCGCGAAACACCGAGGCACGACTTTGTTAGTCTTCGCATTGGCCCATTAATGATCCGCAATTGTTGCGCCGGGACAGGTTGTGAAAACCGTATTTTCCGCACCCGGTAGAGACTAGGAGTCCTAAAATGAGTTCCGGAAGAACCCGTATGCTAAACCTCGACGCAGAATTTTGTTCACGTTTGGGTGGGCCCACTAGTGACCCGCATGTATTGCGTCGGGACAAGTTTATAAAAACAGTGTTTTCCGCACCCGGTAGTGCCTAGGAGTCCTAAAATGTGTTTGGGAACGACCCGTGCGCGAAACACCGACGCACAATTTTATTCATCTTCGGGTGGGCTCACTAGTGACCTGCATTTATTGCGTCGGGACAAGTTGTAAAACCGTGTTTTCCGCACCCGTAGTGACTAGGAGTCCTAAAATATATTCTGGAACGACCAATGCGCGAAACACCGACGCACAATTTTGTTCATGTTCGGGTGGGCTCACTAGTGACCCGCATTTATTGCGCCGGGACAAGTTGTGAAAACCGTGTTTTCCGCACCCGGTAGTGACTAGGAGTCCTAAAATGTGTTCTAGTACGACCTGTGCGCGAAAGAGCCACGCACAATTTTATTCATCTTCGGGTGGGCTCACTAGTGACCCGCCTTTATTGCGTCGGGACAAGTTGTGGAAACCGTGTTTTCTGCACCCGATAGTGACTAGGCATCCTAAAATGTGTTCTGGAATGATCCGTGCGCGAAACACCGAGGCACGACTTTGTTAGTCTTCGCATTGGCCCATTAGTGATCCGCAATTGTTCCGTCGGGACAGGTTGTGAAAACCGTATTTTCCGCACCGAGTAGAGACTAGGAGTCCTAAAATGAGTTCTGGAAGAACCCGTATGCTAAACCTCGACGCAGAATTTTGTTCACGTTCGGGTGGGCCCACTAGTGACCCGCATGTATTGCGTCGGGACAAGTTTGTAAAATTTGTGTTTTCCGCACCCGGTAGTGACTAGGAGTCCTAAAATGTGTTCTGGAACGACCCGTGCGTGAAACACCGACGCACAATTTTATTCATGTTCGGGTGGGCTCACTAGTGAAAACAGTGTTGTGCCGGGACATTTATTGTGCCGGGACAAGTTGTGAAAACAGTGTTTTCCGCACCCGGTAGTGACTAGGAGTCCTAAAATGTGTTCTGGAATGATCCGTGCGCGAAACACCGAGGCACGACTTTGTTCATCTTCGCATTGGCCCATTAGTGATCCGCAATTGTTGCGCCGGGACAAGTTGTGAAAGCCATATTTTCCTTACCCGGTAGATACTAGGAGTCCTAAAATGAGTTCCGGAAGAACCCGTATGCTAAACCTCGACGCAGAATTTTGTTCACGTTCGGGTGGGCCCACTAGTGACCCACATGTATTGCGTCAGGACAAGTTTGTAAAAACCGTGTCTTCCACACCCGGCAGTGACTAGGAGTCGTAAAATGTGTTCTGGAACGACCTGTGCGCGAAACACCGACGCACAATTTTATTCATGTTCGGGTGGGCTCACTAGTGACCCACATTTATTCCGCCGGGACAATTTGTGAAAACCGTATTTTCCGCACCCGGTAGTGACGACGAGTCCTAAAATTTGTTCAGGAACGACCCGGGCGCAAAACACCCACGCAGGATTTTATTCATGTTCGGGTGGGCCCACTAGTGAGCCGCATTTATTGCGCCGAGACAAGTTGTGAAAACCTCGTTTTCCACATCCGGTAGTGACTAGGAGTCCCAAAATGTGTTCTAGAACTACATGTGCGCGAAGCATCGACACAAAATTTGATTCATGTTCGGGTGGGCTCACTAGTGACCCGCCTTTATTGCGTCGGGACAAGTAGTGGAAACCGTGTTTTCTGCACCCGATGGTGACTAGGAGTCCTAAAATGTGTTCTGGAATGATCCGTGCGCGAAACACCGAGGCACGACTTTGTTAGTCTTCGCATTGGCCCATTAGTGATCCGCAATTGTTGCGCCGGACAGGTTGTGAAACCGTATTTTCCGCACCCGGTAGAGACTAGGAGTCCTAAAATGAGTTCTGGAAGAACCCGTATGCTAAACCTCGACGCAGAATTTTGTTCACGTTTGGGTGGGCCCACTAGTGACCCGCATGTATTGCGTCGGGACAAGTTTGTAAAAACCGTGTTTTCCGCACCCGGTAGTACCTAGGAGTCGTAAAATGTGTTCTCGGAACGACCCGTGCGCGAAACACCGACGCACAATTTTATTCATCTTCGGGTGGGCTCACTAGTGACCCACATTTATTTCGCCGGACAATTTGTGAAAACCGTATTTTCCGCACCCGGTAGTGACGACGAGTCCTAAAATTTGTTCAGGAACGACCCGGCGCAAAACACCCACGCAGCATTTTATTCATGTTCGGGTGGGCCCACTAGTGAGCCGCATTTATTGCGCCGAGACAAGTTGTGAAAACCTCGTTTTCCACATCCGGTAGTGACTAGGAGTCCCAAAATGTGTTCTAGAACTACATGTGCGCGAAGCACCGACACAAAATTTGATTCATGTTCGGGTGGGCTCACTAGTGACCCGCCTTTATTGCGTCGGGACAAGTTGTGGAAACCGTGTTTTCTGCACCCGATAGTGACTAGGAGTCCTAAAATGTGTTCGGAATGATCCGTGCGCGAAACACCGAGGCACGACTTTGTTAGTCTTCGCATTGGCCCATTAGTGATCCGCAATTGTTACGCCGGGACAGAGTTGTGAAAACCGTATTTTCCGCACCTGGTAGAGACTAGGAGTCCTAAAATGAGTTCTGGAAGAACCCGTATGCTAAACCTCGACGCAGAATTTTGTTCACGTTTGGGTGGGCCCACTAGTGACCCGCATGTATTGCGTCGGGACAAGTTTGTAAAAACTGTGTTTTCCGCACCCGGTAGTGCCTAGGAGTCCTAAAATGTGTTCTGGAACGATCCGTGCGCGAAACACCGACGCACAATTTTATTCATGTTCGGGTGGGCTCACTAGTGACCCGCATTTATTGCGCCGGGACAAGTTGTAAAACTGTGTTTTCCGCACCCGGTAGTGACTAGGAGTCCTAAAATATATTCTGGAACGACCAATGCGCGAAACACCGACGCACAATTTTGTTCATGTTCGGGTGGGCTCACTAGTGACCCGCATTTTTTGTGCCGGGACAAGTTGTGAAAACCGGGTTTTCGGCACCCCGTAGTGACTAGGAGTCCTAAAATGTGTTCTAGAACGATCGTGCGCGAAACACCGACGCACAATTTTATTGATGTTCGGGAGCGCCGACTAGTGACCCTCATTTATTGCGCCGGTACAAGTTGTGAAAACCGTGTTTTCCGCACCCGGTAGTGACTAGGAGTCCTAAAATGTGTTCTGGAATGATCCGTGCGCGAAACACCGAGGCACGACTTTGTTCATCTTCGCATTGGCCCATTAGTGATCCACATTTGTTGCGCCGGACAGGTTGTGAAAACCGTATTTTCCGCACCCGTAGAGACTAGGAGTCCTAAAATGAGTTCTGGAAGAACCCGTATGCTAAACCTCGACGCAGAATTTTGTTCACGTTCGGGTGGGCCCACTAGTGACCCGCATGTATTGCGTCAGGACAAGTTTGTAAAAACCGTGTTTTCCGCACCCGGTAGTGACTAGGAGTCATAAAATGTGTTCTCGGAACGACCCGTGCGCGAGACACCGACGCACAATTTTATTCATGTTCGGGTGGGCTCACTAGTGACCCGCTTTTATTGCGCCGGACAAGTTGTGAAAACCGTGTTTTCCGCACCCGGTAGTGACTAGGAGTCCTAAAATGTGTTCTGGAATGATCCGTGCGCGAAACACCGAGGCACGACTTTGTTCATCTTCGCATTGGCCCATTAGTGATCCGCATTTGTTGCGCCGGGACAAGTTGTCAAAATCGTATTTTCCGCACCCGGTAGAGACTAGGAGTCCTAAAATGAGTTTTGGAAGAACCCATGTGCTAATCCTCCACGCACAATTTTGTTCACGTTCGGGTGGGCCCACTAGTGACCCGCATTTATTGCGTTTGGACAAGTTGTAAAAACTGTGTTTTCCACTCCCGTAGTGACTAGGAGTCCTAAAATGTGTTCTGGAACGACCTGTGCGCGAAACACCGACGCACAATTTTATTCATGTTCGGGTGGGCTCACTAGTGACCCGCATTTATTGCGCCGGACAAGTTGCGAAACCGTATTTTCCGCACCCGGTACCGACTAGGAGTCCTAAAATTTGTTCGGGAACGACCCGAGTGCAAAACACCCACGCACGATTTTATTCATGTTCGGGTGGGCCCACTAGTGAGCCGCATTTATTGTGCCGGGACAAGTTGTGAAAACCACGTTTTCCAAACCCGGTAGTGACTAGGAGTCCTAAAATGTGTTCTAGAACAACCCGTGCGCGAAGCTCCGACGCTCAATTTGATTCATGTTCGGGAGGGCTCACTAGTGACCCGCATTTATTGCGCCGGAAAAGTTGTGAAAACCGTGTTTTCGGCACCCCGTAAAGACTAGGAGTCCTAAAATGTGTTCGGAAAGACCTGTGCGCGAAACACCGACACACAATTTGATTCATGTTCGGGTGGGCTCACTTGTGACCCGCATTTATTGCGCCGGACAAGTTGTGATAACCGTGTTTTCCGCACCCGTAGTGACTGGGAGTCCTAAAATGTGTTCTAGAACGATCGTGCGCGAAACACCGACGCACAATTTTATTGATGTTCGGGAGCGCCGACTAGTGACCCTCATTTATTGCGCCGGTACAAGTTGTGAAAACCGTGTTTTCCGCACCCGGTAGTGACTAGGAGTCCTAAAATGTGTTCTCGAATGATCCGTGCGCGAAACACCGAGGCACGACTTTGTTCATCTTCGCATTGGCCCATTAGTGATCCACATTTGTTGCGCCGGACAGAGTTGTGAAAACCGTATTTTCCGCACCCGTAGAGACTAGGAGTCCTAAAATGAGTTCTGGAAGAACCCGTATGCTAAACCTCGACGCAGAATTTTGTTCACGTTCGGGTGGGCCCACTAGTGACCCGCATGTATTGCGTCAGGACAAGTTTGTAAAACCGTGTTTTCCGCACCCGGTAGTGACTAGGAGTCATAAAATGTGTTCTGGAACGACCCGTGCGCGAGACACCGACGCACAATTTTATTCATGTTCGGGTGGGCTCACTAGTGACCCGCTTTTATTGCGCCGGGACAAGTTGTGAAAACCGTGTTTTCCGCACCCGTAGTGACTAGGAGTCCTAAAATGTGTTCTGGAATGATCCGTGCGCGAAACACCGAGGCACGACTTTGTTCATCTTCGCATTGGCCCATTAGTGATCCGCATTTGTTGCGCCGGGACAAGTTGTGAAAATTGTATTTTCCGCACCCGGTAGAGACTAGGAGTCCTAAAATGAGTTTTGGAAGAACCCATGTGCTAATCCTCCACGCAGAATTTTGTTCACGTTCGGGTGGGCCCACTAGTCACCCGCATTTATTGCGTTTGGACAAGTTGTAAAAACTGTGTTTTCCACTCCCGGTAGTGACTAGGAGTCCTAAAATGTGTTCTGGAACGACCCGTGCGCGAAACACCGACGCACAATTTTATTCATGTTCGGGTGGGCTCACTAGTGACCCGCATTTATTGCGTCGGGACAAGTTGCGAAAACCGTATTTTCCGCACCCGGCACCGACTAGGAGTCCTAAAATTTGTTCGGGAACGACCCGAGCGCAAAACACCCACGCACGATTTTATTCATGTTCGGGTGGGCCTACTAGTGAGCCGCATTTATTGTGCCGGGACAAGTTGTGAAAACCACGTTTTCCAAACCCGGTAGTGACTAGGAGTCCTAAAATGTGTTCTAGAACAACCTCGTGCGCGAAGCTCCGACGCTCAATTTGATTCATGTTCGGGAGGGCTCACTAGTGACCCGCATTTATTGCGCCGGGAAAAGTTGTGAAAACCGTGTTTTCGGCACCCCGTAAAGACTAGGAGTCCTAAAATGTGTTCTGGAAAGACCCGTGCGCGAAACACCGACACACAATTTGATTCATGTTCGGGTGGGCTCACTAGTGACCCGCATTTATTGCGCCGGACAAGTTGTGATAACCGTGTTTTCCGCACCCGTAGTGACTACGAGTCCTAAAATGTGTTCTGGAACGACCTGTGCACGAAACACCCACGCACAATTTTATTCATCTTCGGGTGGGCTCACTAGTGACCCGCCTTTATTGCGTCGGGACAAGTTGTGGAAACCGTGTTTTCTGCACCCGATAGTGACTAGGAGTCCTAAAATGTGTTCTGGAATGATCCGTGCGCGAAACACCGAGGCACGACTTTGTTAGTCTTCGCATTGGCCCATTAGTGATCCGCAATTGTTGCGCCGGGACAGAGTTGTGAAAACCGTATTTTCCGCACCCGTAGAGACTAGGAGTCCTAAAATGAGTTCTGGAAGAACCCGTATGCTAAACCTCGACGCAGAATTTTGTTCACGTTCGGGTGGGCCAACTAGTGACCCGCATGTATTGCGTCGGGACAAGTTTGTAAAACCGTGTTTTCCGCACACGGTAGTGACTAGGAGTCATAAAATGTGTTCTGGAACGACCCGTGCGCGGAACACCGACGCACAATTTTATTCATGTTCGGGTGGGCTCACTAGTGACCCGCATTTATTGCGCCGGACAATTTGTGAAAACCGTATTTTCCGCACCCTGTAGTGACTAGGAGTCCTAATATTTGTTCAGGAACGACCCGGGCGTAAAACACCCACGCAGGATTTTATTCATGTTCGGGTGGGCCCACTAGTGAGCCGCATTTATTGTGCCGGGACAAGTTGTGAAAACCTCGTTTTCCACACCCGGTAGTGACTAGGAGTCCCAAAATGTGTTCTAGAACAACCCGTGCGCGAAGCACTAACGCACAATCTGATTAATGTTCGGGTTGCCTCACTATCGACCCGCATTTATTGCGCCGGGACAAGTTGTGAAAACCGTGTTTTTCGCACCCGGTAGTGACTATGAGTCCTAAAATGTGTTCTAGAACAACTAGTGCGCGAAACACCGACGCACAATTTGATTCATGTTCGGGTGGGCTCACTAGTGACCCGCATATATTGCGCCGGGACAAGTTGTGAAAACCGTATTTTCCGTACCCGGTAGTGACTAGGAGTCCTACAATGTGTTCTCTAATGATCCGTGCGCGAAACACCGAGGCACGACTTTGTTCATCTTCGCATTGGCCCATTAGTGATCCGCATTTGTTGCGCGGGGACAAGTTGTGAAAACCGTATTTTCCACACCCGGTAGAGACTAGGAGTCCTCAAATGTGTTCTGGAAGAACCCGTGTGCTAATCCTCGACGCAGAATTTTGTTCACGTTCGGGTGGGCCCACTAGTGACCCGCATTTTTTACGTCGGGACAAGTTGTAAAAACTGTGTTATCCGCACCCGGTAGTGACTAGGAGTCCTAAAATGTGTTCTGGAACGACTCGTGCGCGAAACACCGACACACAATTTTATTCATGTTCGGGTAGGCTCACTAGTGACCCACATTTATTGCGCCGGACAAGTTGTGAAAACCGTGTTTTCCGTAACCGGTAGTGACTAGGAGTCCTAAAATGTGTTCTAGAACAACCTTTGCGCGAAACATCGACGCACAATTTGATTCATGTTCGGCTGGGCTCACTAGTGACCCGTATTTATTGCCCCGGACAAGTTGTGAAAACCGTGTTTTCCGCACCCGGTAGTGACTAGGAGTTCTAAAATGTGTTCGGAACGACCTGTGTGCGAAACACCGACGCACAATTTTATTCATGTTCGGGTGGGCTCACTAGTGACCCGCATTTATTGCGCCGGGACAAGTTGTGAAAACCGTGTTTTCGGCACCCCATAGTGACTAGGAGTCCTAAAATGTGTTCTGGAACGACCTGTGCGCGAAACACCAACACACGATTTTATTGATGTTCGGGTGGGCTGACTAGTGACCCGCATTTATTGCGTCGGGACAAGTTGTGAAAACCGTGTTTTCCGCACCCGGTAGTCACTAGGAGTCCTAAAATGTGTTCTGGAACGATCCGTGCGCGAAACACCTAGGCACGACTTTGTTCATCTTCGCATTGGCCCATTAGTGATCCGCAATTTTTGCGTCGGGACAAGTTGTGAAAACCGTATTTTCCGCACCCGGTAGAGACTAGGAGTCCTAAAATGAGTTCTGGAAGAACCCGTATGCTAAACCTCGACGTAGAATTTTGTTCACGTTCGGGTGGGCCCACTAGTGACCCGCATGTATTGCGTCGGGACAAGTTTGTAAAACCGTGTTTCCGCACCCGTAGTGACTACGAGTCCTAAAATGTGATCCGGAAGAACCCGTATGCTAAACCTCGACGTAGAATTTTGTTCACGTTCGGGTGGGCCCACTAGTGACCCGCATGTATTGCGTCGGGACAAGTTTGTAAAACCGTGTTTCCGCACCCGGTAGTGACTACGAGTCCTAAAATGTGTTCTGGAACGACCCGTGCGCGAAACACCGACGCACAATTTTATTCATGTTCGGGTGGGCTCACTAGTGACCCGCATTTCTTGCGTCGAGACAAGTTGTGAAAACCGTGTTTTCCGCACCCGGTAGTGACTAGGAGTCCTAAAATGTGTTCTGGAATGATCCGTGCGCGAAACACCGAGGCACGACTTTGTTCATCTTCGCATTGGCCCATAAGTGATCCGCAATTGTTGCGCCGGTACAGGTTGTGAAAACTGTAGTTTCCGCACCCGGTAGAGACTAGGAGTCCTAAAATGAGTTCTGGAAGAACCAGTATGCTAAACCTCGACGCAGAATTTTGTTCACGTTCGGGTGGGCCCACAAGTGACCCACATGTATTGCGTCAGGACAAGTTTGTAAAAACTGTGTTTTCCACACCCGGTAGTGACTAGGAGTCCTAAAATGTGTTCTGGAACGACCTGTGCGCGAAACACCGGCGCACAATTTTATTCATGTTCGGGTGGGCTCACTAGTGACCCACATTTATTCCGCCCGGACAATTTGCGAAAACCGTATTTTCCGCACCCGGTAGTGAATACGAGTCCTAAAATTTGTTCGAAACGACCCGGGCGTAAAACACCCACGCAGGATTTTATTCATGTTCGGGTGGGCCCACTAGTGAGCCGCATTTATTGTGCCGGGACAAGTTGTGATAACCTCATTTTCCACATCCGGTAGTGACTAGGAGTCCCAAAATGTGTTCTAGAACTACCCGTGCGCGAAGCACCGACACAAAATTTGATTCATGTTCGGGAGGGCACACAAGCGACCCGCATTTATTGCGCCGGGACAAGTTGTGAAAACCGTGTTTTCGGCACCCCATAGTGACTAGGAGTCCTAAAATGTGTTCTGGAACGACCCGTGCGCGAAACACGGACACACAATTTTATTAATGTTCGGGTGGGCTGACTAGTGACCCGCATTTATTGCGTCGGGACAAGTTGTGAAAACCGTGTTTTTCGCACCCGGTAGTGACTAGGAGTCCTAAAATGTGTTCTAGAACAACCTTTGCGCGAAACACCGACGCCCAATTTGACTCATGTTCGGGTGGGCTCACTAGTGACCCGCATTTATTGCGCCGGACAAGTTGTGAAAACCGTATTTTCAGCACCCCATAGTGACTAGGAGTCCTAAAATGTGTTCTGGAACGACCTGTGCGCGAAACACCGACACACAATTTTATTGATGTTCGGGTGGGCTCATTAGTGACCCAGATTTGTTGCGCCGGGACAATTTGTGAAAACCTTATTTTCCGCACCCTATAGTGACTAGGAGTCCTAAAATGTGTTCTAGAAAAACCTGTGCGCGAAACACCGACGCACAATTTGATTCATGTTCGGGTGGGCTCACTACCCGCATTTATTGCGCCGGGACAAGTTGTGAAAACCGTGTTTTCCGCACACGGTAGTGACTAGGAGTCCTAAAATGTGTTCTGGAACGACCCGTGCGCGAAACACCCACGCAGAATTTTATTCATCTTCGGGTGGGCTCACTAGTGACCCGCCTTTATTGCGTCGGGACAAGTTGTGGAAACCGTGTTTTCTGCACCCGATAGTGACTAGGTGTCCTAAAATGTGTTCTGGAATGATCCGTGCGCGAAACACCGAGGCACGACTTTGTTAGTCTTCGCATTGGCCCATTAGTGATCCGCAATTGTTGCGCCGGGACAGGTTGTGAAAACCGTATTTTCCGCACCCGGTAGAGACTAGGGGTCCTAAAATGAGTTCTCGGAAGAACCCGTATGCTAAACCTCGACGCATAATTTTGTTCACGTTCGGGTGGGCCCACTAGTGACCGGCATGTATTGCGTCGGGACAAGTTTATAAAAACCGTGTTTTCCGCACCCGTAGTGACTAGGAGTCCTAAAATGTGTTCTGGAACGACCCGTGCGCGAAACACCGACGCACAATTTTATTCATGTTCGGGTGGGCTCACTAGTGACCCGCATTTATTGCGCCGGACAAGTTGTGAAAACCGTGTTTTCCGCACCCGGTAGTGACTAGGAGTCCTAAAATGTGTTTTGGAATGATCCGTGCGCGAAACACCGAGGCACGACTTTGTTCATCTTCGCATTGGCCCATTAGTGATCCGCAATTGTTGCGCCGGGACAAGTTGTGAAAGCCATATTTTCCGCACCCCGTAGTGACTAGGAGTCCTAAAATGTGTTCTAGAAAAACCTGTGCGCGAAACACCGACGCACAATTTGATTCATGTTCGGGTGGGCTCACTAGTGACCCGCATTTATTGCGCCAGGACAAGTTGTGAAAACCGTGTTTTCCGCACACGGTAGTGACTAGGAGTCCTAAAATATGTTCAGGAACGACCTGTGCGCGAAACACCCACGCAGAATTTTATTCATCTTCGGGTGGGCTCACTAGTGACCCGCCTTTATTGCGTCGGGACAAGTTGTGGAAACCGTGTTTTCTGCACCCGATAGTGACTAGGTGTCCTAAAATGTGTTCTGGAATGATCCGTGCGTGAAACACCGAGGCACGACTTTGTTAGTCTTCGCATTGGCCCATTAGTGATCCGCAATTGTTGCGCCGGACAGGTTGTGAAAACCGTATTTTCCGCACCCGGTAGAGACTAGGAGTCCTAAAATGAGTTCCGGAAGAACCCGTATGCTAAACCTCGACGCAGAATTTTGTTCACGTTCGGGTGGGCCCACTAGTGAGCCGCATGTAAAAACCGTGTTTTCCGGACCCGGTAGTGACTAGGAGTCCCAAAATGTGTTCTAGAACTACATGTGCGCGAAGCACCGACGCACAATTTGATTCATGTTCGGGTGGGCTCACTAGTGACCCGCCTTTATTGCGTCGGGACAAGTAGTGGAAACCGTGTTTTCTGCACCCGATAGTGACTAGGAGTCCTAAAATGTGTTCTGGAATGATCCGTGCGCGAAACACCGAGGCACGACTTTGTTAGTCTTCGCATTGGCCCATTAATGATCCGCAATTGTTGCGCCGGGACAGGTTGTGAAAACCGTATTTTCCGCACCCGTAGAGACTAGGAGTCCTAAAATGAGTTCCGGAAGAACCCGTATGCTAAACCTCGACGCAGAATTTTGTTCACGTTTGGGTGGGCCCACTAGTGACCCGCATGTATTGCGTCGGGACAAGTTTATAAAAACAAGTGTTTTCCGCACCCGGTAGTGCCTAGGAGTCCTAAAATGTGTTTGGGAACGACCCGTGCGCGAAACACCGACGCACAATTTTATTCATCTTCGGGTGGGCTCACTAGTGACCTGCATTTATTGCGTCAGGACAAGTTGTAAAAACCGTGTTTTCCGCACCCGGTAGTGACTAGGAGTCCTAAAATATATTCTGGAACGACCAATGCGCGAAACACCGACGCACAATTTTGTTCATGTTCGGGTGGGCTCACTAGTGACCCGCATTTATTGCGCCGGGACAAGTTGTGAAAACCGTGTTTTCCGCACCCGGTAGTGACTAGGAGTCCTAAAATGTGTTCTAGTACGACCTGTGCGCGAAAGAGCCACGCACAATTTTATTCATCTTCGGGTGGGCTCACTAGTGACCCGCCTTTATTGCGTCGGGACAAGTTGTGGAAACCGTGTTTTCTGCACCCGATAGTGACTAGGCATCCTAAAATGTGTTCTGGAATGATCCGTGCGCGAAACACCGAGGCACGACTTTGTTAGTCTTCGCATTGGCCCATTAGTGATCCGCAATTGTTCCGTCGGGACAGGTTGTGAAAACCGTATTTTCCGCACCGAGTAGAGACTAGGAGTCCTAAAATGAGTTCTGGAAGAACCCGTATGCTAAACCTCGACGCAGAATTTTGTTCACGTTCGGGTGGGCCCACTAGTGACCCGCATGTATTGCGTCGGGACAAGTTTGTAAAATTTGTGTTTTCCGCACCCGGTAGTGACTAGGAGTCCTAAAATGTGTTCTGGAACGACCTGTGCGTGAAACACCGACGCACAATTTTATTCATGTTCGGGTGGGCTCACTAGTGAAAACAAGTGTTGTGCCGGGACATTTATTGTGCCGGGACAAGTTGTGAAAACAGTGTTTTCCGCACCCGGTAGTGACTAGGAGTCCTAAAATGTGTTCTGGAATGATCCGTGCGCGAAACACCGAGGCACGACTTTGTTCATCTTCGCATTGGCCCATTAGTGATCCGCAATTGTTGCGCCGGGACAAGTTGTGAAAGCCATATTTTCCTTACCCGGTAGATACTAGGAGTCCTAAAATGAGTTCTGGAAGAACCCGTATGCTAAACCTCGACGCAGAATTTTGTTCACGTTCGGGTGGGCCCACTAGTGACCCACATGTATTGCGTCAGGACAAGTTTGTAAAAACCGTGTCTTCCACACCCTAGCAGTGACTAGGAGTCGTAAAATGTGTTCTGGAACGACCCGTGCGCGAAACACCGACGCACAATTTTATTCATGTTCGGGTGGGCTCACTAGTGACCCGCATTTATTGCGCCGGGACAAGTTATGAAAACCGTGTTTTCCGCACCCGGTAGTGACTAGGAGTCCTAAAATGTGTTCTGGAATGATCCGTGCGCGAAACACCGAGGCACGACTTTGTTCATCTTCGCATTGGCCCATTAGTGATCCGCAATTGTTGCGCCGGGACAAGTTGTGAAAGCCATATTTTCCGCACCCTGTAGTGACTAGGAGTCCTAAAATGTGTTCTAGAAAAACCTGTGCGCGAAACACCGACGCACAATTTGATTCATGTTCGGGTGGGCTCACTAGTGACCCGCATTTATTGCGCCAGGACAAGTTGTGAAAACCGTGTTTTCCGCACACGGTAGTGACTAGGAGTCCTAAAATGTGTTCAGGAACGACCCGTGCGCGAAACACCCACGCAGAATTTTATTCATCTTCGGGTGGGCTCACTAGTGACCCGCCTTTATTGCGTCGGGACAAGTTGTGGAAACCGTGTTTTCTGCACCCGATAGTGACTAGGTGTCCTAAAATGTGTTCTGGAATGATCCGTGCGTGAAACACCGAGGCACGACTTTGTTAGTCTTCGCATTGGCCCATTAGTGATCCGCAATTGTTGCGCCGGACAGGTTGTGAAAACCGTATTTTCCGCACCCGGTAGAGACTAGGAGTCCTAAAATGAGTTCTGGAAGAACCCGTATGCTAAACCTCGACGCAGAATTTTGTTCACGTTCGGGTGGGCCCACTAGTGAGCCGCATGTAAAACCGTGTTTTCCAGCACCCAGTAGTGACTAGGAGTCCCAAAATGTGTTCTAGAACTACATGTGCGCGAAGCACCGACGCACAATTTGATTCATGTTCGGGTGGGCTCACTAGTGACCCGCCTTTATTGCGTCGGGACAAGTAGTGGAAACCGTGTTTTCTCGCACCCGATAGTGACTAGGAGTCCTAAAATGTGTTCTGGAATGATCCGTGCGCGAAACACCGAGGCACGACTTTGTTAGTCTTCGCATTGGCCCATTAATGATCCGCAATTGTTGCGCCGGACAGGTTGTGAAAACCGTATTTTCCGCACCCGGTAGAGACTAGGAGTCCTAAAATGAGTTCTGGAAGAACCCGTATGCTAAACCTCGACGCAGAATTTTGTTCACGTTTGGGTGGGCCCACTAGTGACCCGCATGTATTGCGTCGGGACAAGTTTGTAAAAACAGTGTTTTCCGCACCCGGTAGTGCCTAGGAGTCCTAAAATGTGTTTGGGAACGACCCGTGCGCGAAACACCGACGCACAATTTTATTCATCTTCGGGTGGGCTCACTAGTGACCTGCATTTATTGCGTCGGGACAAGTTGTAAAAACCGTGTTTTCCGCACCCGGTAGTGACTAGGAGTCCTAAAATATATTCTGGAACGACCAATGCGCGAAACACCGACGCAAAATTTTGTTCATGTTCGGGTGGGCTCACTAGTGACCCGCATTTATTGCGCCGGGACAAGTTGTGAAAACCGTGTTTTCCGCACCCGGTAGTGACTAGGAGTCCTAAAATGTGTTCTAGTACGACCCGTGCGCGAAAGAGCCACGCACAATTTTATTCATCTTCGGGTGGGCTCACTAGTGACCCGCCTTTATTGCGTCGGGACAAGTTGTGGAAACCGTGTTTTCTGCACCCGATAGTGACTAGGCATCCTAAAATGTGTTCTGGAATGATCCGTGCGCGAAACACCGAGGCACGACTTTGTTAGTCTTCGCATTGGCCCATTAGTGATCCGCAATTGTTCCGTCGGGACAGGTTGTGAAAACCGTATTTTCCGCACTCGGTAGAGACTAGGAGTCCTAAAATGAGTTCTGGAAGAACCCGTATGCTAAACCTCGACGCAGAATTTTGTTCACGTTCGGGTGGGCCCACTAGTGACCCGCATGTATTGCGTCGGGACAAGTTTGTAAAATTTGTGTTTTCCGCACCCGGTAGTGACTAGGAGTCCTAAAATGTGTTCCGGAACGACCTGTGCGTGAAACACCGACGCACAATTTTATTCATGTTCGGGTGGGCTCACTAGTGAAAACAAGTGTTGTGCCGGGACATTTATTGTGCCGGGACAAGTTGTGAAAACAGTGTTTTCCGCACCCGGTAGTGACTAGGAGTCCTAAAATGTGTTCTGGAATGATCCGTGCGCGAAACACCGAGGCACGACTTTGTTCATCTTCGCATTGGCCCATTAGTGATCCGCAATTGTTGCGCCGGGACAAGTTGTGAAAGCCATATTTTCCTTACCCGGTAGATACTAGGAGTCCTAAAATGAGTTCCGGAAGAACCCGTATGCTAAACCTCGACGCAGAATTTTGTTCACGTTCGGGTGGGCCCACTAGTGACCCACATGTATTGCGTCAGGACAAGTTTGTAAAACCGTGTCTTCCACACCCGAGCAGTGACTAGGAGTCGTAAAATGTGTTCTGGAACGACCCGTGCGCGAAACACCGACACACAATTTTATTCATGTTCGGGTGGGCTCACTAGTGACCCGCATTTATTGCGCCGGACAAGTTATGAAAACCGTGTTTTCCGCACCCGGTAGTGACTAGGAGTCCTAAAATGTGTTCTGGAATGATCCGTGCGCGAAACACCGAGGCACGACTTTGTTCATCTTCGCATTGGCCCATTAGTGATCCGCAATTGTTGCGCCGGGACAAGTTGTGAAAGCCATATTTTCCGCACCCCGTAGTGACTAGGAGTCCTAAAATGTGTTCTAGAAAAACCTGTGCGCGAAACACCGACGCACAATTTGATTCATGTTCGGGTGGGCTCACTAGTGACCCGCATTTATTGCGCCAGGACAAGTTGTGAAAACCGTGTTTTCCGCACACGGTAGTGACTAGGAGTCCTAAAATGTGTTCAGGAACGACCTGTGCGCGAAACACCCACGCAGAATTTTATTCATCTTCGGGTGGGCTCACTAGTTACCCGCCTTTATTGCGTCGGGACAAGTTGTGGAAACCGTGTTTTCTGCACCCGATAGTGACTAGGTGTCCTAAAATGTGTTCTGGAATGATCCGTGCGTGAAACACCGAGGCACGACTTTGTTAGTCTTCGCATTGGCCCATTAGTGATCCGCAATTGTTGCGCCGGACAGGTTGTGAAAACCGTATTTTCCGCACCCGGTAGAGACTAGGAGTCCTAAAATGAGTTCTGGAAGAACCCGTATGCTAAACCTCGACGCAGAATTTTGTTCACGTTCGGGTGGGCCCACTAGTGAGCCGCATGTAAAACCGTGTTTTCCGGACCCGGTAGTGACTAGGAGTCCCAAAATGTGTTCTAGAACTACATGTGCGCGAAGCACCGACGCACAATTTGATTCATGTTCGGGTGGGCTCACTAGTGACCCGCCTTTATTGCGTCGGGACAAGTAGTGGAAACCGTGTTTTCTGCACCCGATAGTGACTAGGAGTCCTAAAATGTGTTCTGGAATGATCCGTGCGCGAAACACCGAGGCACGACTTTGTTAGTCTTCGCATTGGCCCATTAATGATCCGCAATTGTTGCGCCGGGACAGGTTGTGAAAACCGTATTTTCCGCACCCGTAGAGACTAGGAGTCCTAAAATGAGTTCTGGAAGAACCCGTATGCTAAACCTCGACGCAGAATTTTGTTCACGTTTGGGTGGGCCCACTAGTGACCCGCATGTATTGCGTCGGGACAAGTTTGTAAAAACAGTGTTTTCCGCACCCGTAGTGCCTAGGAGTCCTAAAATGTGTTTGGGAACGACCCGTGCGCGAAACACCGACGCACAATTTTATTCATCTTCGGCTGGGCTCACTAGTGACCTGCATTTATTGCGTCGGGACAAGTTGTAAAAACTGTGTTTTCCGCACCCGGTAGTGACTAGGAGTCCTAAAATATATTCTGGAACGACCAATGCGCGAAACACCGACGCAAAATTTTGTTCATGTTCGGGTGGGCTCACTAGTGACCCGCATTTATTGCGCCGGGACAAGTTGTGAAAACCGTGTTTTACGCACCCGGTAGTGACTAGGAGTCCTAAAATGTGTTCTCGGTACGACCCGTGCGCGAAAGAGCCACGCACAATTTTATTCATCTTCGGGTGGGCTCACTAGTGACCCGCCTTTATTGCGTCGGGACAAGTTGTGGAAACCGTGTTTTCTACACCCGATAGTGACTAGGCATCCTAAAATGTGTTCTGGAATGATCCGTGCGCGAAACACCGAGGCACGACTTTGTTAGTCTTCGCATTGGCCCATTAGTGATCCGCAATTGTTCCGTCGGGACAGGTTGTGAAAACCGTATTTTCCGCACCCGGTAGAGACTAGGAGTCCTAAAATGAGTTCCGGAAGAACCCGTATGCTAAACCTCGACGCAGAATTTTGTTCACGTTCGGGTGGGCCCACTAGTGACCCGCATGTATTGCGTCGGGACAAGTTTGTAAAATTTGTGTTTTCCGCACCCGGTAGTGACTAGGAGTCCTAAAATGTGTTCCGGAACGACCTGTGCGTGAAACACCGACGCACAATTTTATTCATGTTCGGGTGGGCTCACTAGTGAAAACAAGTGTTGTGCCGGGACATTTATTGTGCCGGGACAAGTTGTGAAAACAGTGTTTTCCGCACCCGGTAGTGACTAGGAGTCCTAAAATGTGTTCTGGAATGATCCGTGCGCGAAACACCGAGGCACGACTTTGTTCATCTTCGCATTGGCCCATTAGTGATCCGCAATTGTTGCGCCGGGACAAGTTGTGAAAGCCATATTTTCCTTACCCGGTAGATACTAGGAGTCCTAAAATGAGTTCCGGAAGAACCCGTATGCTAAACCTCGACGCAGAATTTTGTTCACGTTCGGGTGGGCCCACTAGTGACCCACATGTATTGCGTCAGGACAAGTTTGTAAAAACCGTGTCTTCCACACCCGGCAGTTGACTAGGAGTCGTAAAATGTGTTCTGGAACGACCCGTGCGCGAAACACCGACGCACAATTTTATTCATGTTCGGGTGGGCTCACTAGTGACCCGCATTTATTGCGCCGGACAAGTTATGAAAACCGTGTTTTCCGCACCCGGTAGTGACTAGGAGTCCTAAAATGTGTTCTGGAATGATCCGTGCGCGAAACACCGAGGCACGACTTTGTTCATCTTCGCATTGGCCCATTAGTGATCCGCAATTGTTGCGCCGGGACAAGTTGTGAAAGCCATATTTTCCGCACCCCGTAGTGACTAGGAGTCCTAAAATGTGTTCTAGAAAAACCCGTGCGCGAAACACCGACGCACAATTTGATTCATGTTCGGGTGGGCTCACTAGTGACCCGCATTTATTGCGCCAGACAAGTTGTGAAAACCGTGTTTTCCGCACACGGTAGTGACTAGGAGTCCTAAAATGTGTTCAGGAACGACCCGTGCGCGAAACACCCACGCAGAATTTTATTCATCTTCGGGTGGGCTCACTAGTGACCCGCCTTTATTGCGTCGGGACAAGTTGTGGAAACCGTGTTTTCTGCACCCGATAGTGACTAGGTGTCCTAAAATGTGTTCTGGAATGATCCGTGCGTGAAACACCGAGGCACGACTTTGTTAGTCTTCGCATTGGCCCATTAGTGATCCGCAATTGTTGCGCCGGACAGGTTGTGAAAACCGTATTTTCCGCACCTGGTAGAGACTAGGAGTCCTAAAATGAGTTCTGGAAGAACCCGTATGCTAAACCTCGACGCAGAATTTTGTTCACGTTCGGGTGGGCCCACTAGTGAGCCGCATGTAAAAACCGTGTTTTCCGGACCCGGTAGTGACTAGGAGTCCCAAAATGTGTTCTAGAACTACATGTGCGTGAAGCACCGACGCACAATTTGATTCATGTTCGGGTGGGCTCACTAGTGACCCGCCTTTATTGCGTCGGGACAAGTAGTGGAAACCGTGTTTTCTGCACCCGATAGTGACTAGGAGTCCTAAAATGTGTTCTGGAATGATCCGTGCGCGAAACACCGAGGCACGACTTTGTTAGTCTTCGCATTGGCCCATTAATGATCCGCAATTGTTGCGCCGGGACAGGTTGTGAAAACCGTATTTTCCGCACCCGGTAGAGACTAGGAGTCCTAATATGAGTTCCGGAAGAACCCGTATGCTAAACCTCGACGCAGAATTTTGTTCACGTTTGGGTGGGCCCACTAGTGACCCGCATGTATTGCGTCGGGACAAGTTTGTAAAAACAGTGTTTTCCGCACCCGGTAGTGCCTAGGAGTCCTAAAATGTGTTTGGGAACGACCTGTGCGCGAAACACCGACGCACAATTTTATTCATCTTCGGGTGGGCTCACTAGTGACCTGCATTTATTGCGTCGGGACAAGTTGTAAAAACTGTGTTTTCCGCACCCGGTAGTGACTAGGAGTCCTAAAATATATTCTGGAACGACTAATGCGCGAAACACCGACGCACAATTTTGTTCATGTTCGGGTGGGCTCACTAGTGACCCGCATTTATTGCGCCGGGACAAGTTGTGAAAACCGTGTTTTCCGCACCCGGTAGTGACTAGGAGTCCTAAAATGTGTTCTCAGTACGACCCGTGCGCGAAAGAGCCACGCACAATTTTATTCATCTTCGGGTGGGCTCACTAGTGACCCGCCTTTATTGCGTCGGGACAAGTTGTGGAAACCGTGTTTTCTCGCACCCGATAGTGACTAGGCATCCTAAAATGTGTTCTGGAATGATCCGTGCGCGAAACACCGAGGCACGACTTTGTTAGTCTTCGCATTGGCCCATTAGTGATCCGCAATTGTTCCGTCGGGACAGGTTGTGAAAACCGTATTTTCCGCACTCGGTAGAGACTAGGAGTCCTAAAATGAGTTCTGGAAGAACCCGTATGCTAAACCTCGACGCAGAATTTTGTTCACGTTCGGGTGGGCCCACTAGTGACCCGCATGTATTGCGTCGGGACAAGTTTGTAAAATTTGTGTTTTCCGCACCCGGTAGTGACTAGGAGTCCTAAAATGTGTTCTGGAACGACCTGTGCGTGAAACACCGACGCACAATTTTATTCATGTTCGGGTGGGCTCACTAGTGAAAACAAGTGTTGTGCCGGGACATTTATTGTGCCGGGACAAGTTGTGAAAACAGTGTTTTCCGCACCCGGTAGTGACTAGGAGTCCTAAAATGTGTTCTGGAATGATCCGTGCGCGAAACACCGAGGCACGACTTTGTTCATCTTCGCATTGGCCCATTAGTGATCCGCAATTGTTGCGCCGGGACAAGTTGTGAAAGCCATATTTTCCTTACCCGGTAGATACTAGGAGTCCTAAAATGAGTTCCGGAAGAACCCGTATGCTAAACCTCGACGCAGAATTTTGTTCACGTTCGGGTGGGCCCACTAGTGACCCACATGTATTGCGTCAGACAAGTTTGTAAAAACCGTGTCTTCCACACCCGGCAGTGACTAGGAGTCGTAAAATGTGTTCGGAACGACCTGTGCGCGAAACACCGACGCACAATTTTATTCATGTTCGGGTGGGCTCACTAGTGACCCGCATTTATTGCGCCGGGACAAGTTATGAAAACCGTGTTTTCCGCACCCAGTAGTGACTAGGAGTCCTAAAATGTGTTCTGGAATGATCCGTGCGTGAAACACCGAGGCACGACTTTGTTCATCTTCGCATTGGCCCATTAGTGATCCGCAATTGTTGCGCCGGGACAAGTTGTGAAAGCCATATTTTCCGCACCCCGTAGTGACTAGGAGTCCTAAAATGTGTTCTAGAAAAACCCGTGCGCGAAACACCGACGCACAATTTGATTCATGTTCGGGTGGGCTCACTAGTGACCCGCATTTATTGCGCCAGGACAAGTTGTGAAAACCGTGTTTTCCGCACACGGTAGTGACTAGGAGTCCTAAAATGTGTTCAGGAACGACCCGTGCGCAAAACACCCACGCAGAATTTTATTCATCTTCGGGTGGGCTCACTAGTGACCCGCCTTTATTGCGTCGGGACAAGTTGTGGAAACCGTGTTTTCTACACCCGATAGTGACTAGGCATCCTAAAATGTGTTCTGGAATGATCCGTGCGCGAAACACCGAGGCACGACTTTGTTAGTCTTCGCATTGGCCCATTAGTGATCCGCAATTGTTCCGTCGGGACAGAGTTGTGAAAACCGTATTTTCCGCACCCGGTAGAGACTAGGAGTCCTAAAATGAGTTCTGGAAGAACCCGTATGCTAAACCTCGACGCAGAATTTTGTTCACGTTCGGGTGGGCCCACTAGTGACCCGCATGTATTGCGTCGGGACAAGTTTGTAAAATTTGTGTTTTCCGCACCCGGTAGTGACTAGGAGTCCTAAAATGTGTTCCGGAACGACCTGTGCGTGAAACACCGACGCACAATTTTATTCATGTTCGGGTGGGCTCACTAGTGAAAACAGTGTTGTGCCGGGACATTTATTGTGCCGGGACAAGTTGTGAAAACAGTGTTTTCCGCACCCAGTAGTGACTAGGAGTCCTAAAATGTGTTCTGGAATGATCCGTGCGCGAAACACCGAGGCACGACTTTGTTCATCTTCGCATTGGCCCATTAGTGATCCGCAATTGTTGCGCCGGGACAAGTTGTGAAAGCCATATTTTCCTTACCCGGTAGATACTAGGAGTCCTAAAATGAGTTCCGGAAGAACCCGTATGCTAAACCTCGACGCAGAATTTTGTTCACGTTCGGGTGGGCCCACTAGTGACCCACATGTATTGCGTCAGGACAAGTTTGTAAAAACCGTGTCTTCCACACCCGGCAGTGACTAGGAGTCGTAAAATGTGTTCTGGAACGACCTGTGCGCGAAACACCG
Source organism: Chloris gayana (assembly GCA_031894775.1). Taxonomy (NCBI): domain Eukaryota; kingdom Viridiplantae; phylum Streptophyta; class Magnoliopsida; order Poales; family Poaceae; genus Chloris; species Chloris gayana. The sequence goes on from JAUNZO010003137.1 coordinate 119,656, forward strand.
ACGCACAATTTTATTCATGTTCGGGTGGGCTCACTAGTGACCCGCATTTATTGCGCCGGACAAGTTATGAAAACCGTGTTTTCCGCACCCGGTAGTGACTAGGAGTCCTAAAATGTGTTCTGGAATGATCCGTGCGCGAAACACCGAGGCACGACTTTGTTCATCTTCGCATTGGCCCATTAGTGATCCGCAATTGTTGCGCCGGGACAAGTTGTGAAAGCCATATTTTCCGCACCCCGTAGTGACTAGGAGTCCTAAAATGTGTTCTAGAAAACCTCGTGCGCGAAACACCGACGCACAATTTGATTCATGTTCGGGTGGGCTCACTAGTGACCCGCATTTATTGCGCCAGGACAAGTTGTGAAAACCGTGTTTTCCGCACACCGGTAGTGACTAGGAGTCCTAAAATGTGTTCAGGAACGACTCTGTGCGCGAAACACCCACGCAGAATTTTATTCATCTTCGGGTGGGCTCACTAGTGACCCGCCTTTATTGCGTCGGGACAAGTTGTGGAAACCGTGTTTTCTGCACCCGATAGTGACTAGGTGTCCTAAAATGTGTTCTGGAATGATCCGTGCGTGAAACACCGAGGCACGACTTTGTTAGTCTTCGCATTGGCCCATTAGTGATCCGCAATTGTTGCGCCGGGACAGGTTGTGAAAACCGTATTTTCCGCACCTGGTAGAGACTAGGAGTCCTAAAATGAGTTCTGGAAGAACCCGTATGCTAAACCTCGACGCAGAATTTTGTTCACGTTCGGGTGGGCCCACTAGTGAGCCGCATGTAAAAACCGTGTTTTCCAGACCCGGTAGTGACTAGGAGTCCCAAAATGTGTTCTAGAACTACATGTGCGTGAAGCACCGACGCACAATTTGATTCATGTTCGGGTGGGCTCACTAGTGACCCGCCTTTATTGCGTCGGGACAAGTAGTGGAAACCGTGTTTTCTGCACCCGATAGTGACTAGGAGTCCTAAAATGTGTTCGGAATGATCCGTGCGCGAAACACCGAGGCACGACTTTGTTAGTCTTCGCATTGGCCCATTAATGATCCGCAATTGTTGCGCCGGGACAGGTTGTGAAAACCGTATTTTCCGCACCCGGTAGAGACTAGGAGTCCTAATATGAGTTCCGGAAGAACCCGTATGCTAAACCTCGACGCAGAATTTTGTTCACGTTTGGGTGGGCCCACTAGTGACCCGCATGTATTGCGTCGGGACAAGTTTGTAAAAACAGTGTTTTCCGCACCCGGTAGTGCCTAGGAGTCCTAAAATGTGTTTGGGAACGACCTGTGCGCGAAACACCGACGCACAATTTTATTCATCTTCGGGTGGGCTCACTAGTGACCTGCATTTATTGCGTCGGAACAAGTTGTAAAACCGTGTTTTCCGCACCCGGTAGTGACTAGGAGTCCTAAAATATATTCGGAACGACCAATGCGCGAAACACCG
>JAUNZO010003138.1:0-97838 GCA_031894775.1 Chloris gayana
ATAAGTGTAACTTGAGTTGGCCGATAGTGACTATCGTGGTTGAGAGAGTATGGGCTATAAATACTCTCTCACCCCATCACTATTAGGGTTGTTTATTTGCAAGTTAGCTTAGCTACTTCATCGCACACGCGCGCGTTGGCTAAACCTCCCGTATACTTGTATTCAGGACCCCACCATAGTTGAACTTAGTTTGTGAGCTTCAATTCCGTCTTGAAATTTCAGTTCTTGTTTACTTGTTCTTGCTAGTTCTTCGATTGCTTGCGGGACGAGTGCCCTCGTGCCCGGTGGTCGCACTTCCACAAGATTGCGGCAACCATTGGAGGCGGTGTATCGGTTGCTAAGGCGCAGCGTTTTCGGACGGTTGTAGTCGGGCCGTGAACGTCGTTTCCATCCACCAAATCGAGTTATCTTCATCTCTCATCGAAAGATCGGCACGAAAACCCTCGCGGGTTTCTATCACGCACCGTGTAGTGACTAGGAGTCCTAAAATGTGTTCTCGGAACGACCCGTGCGGGAAACACCGACGCACAACTTTTTTTCATATTCACGTGGGACCAACAAGTGACCCGCTTTTATTGCGCCGCAACAAGTTGTGAAAACCGTATTTTTCGCACCTGGTAGTGACTAGGAGTCTTAAAATGTGTTCGGGAACGACCCGTGCGCAAAACACCCACGCACAATTTTATTCATGTTCGGGTGGGTCCACTAGTGAGGCGCATTTATTGCGTCGGGACAAGTTGTGAAAACCGCGTTTTCCACATGCGGTAGTGATTCGCAGTCCTAAAATGTGTTATAGAACAACCCGTGCGCTAAACCTCGACGCAGAATTTTTATCACATTCGGTTGGGCCCACTAGCGACACCGTGCCGAGACAAGTTGTGAAAACCGTGTTTTCCGCACTGGTAGTGACTGGGAGTCCTAAAATGTGTTCGGAACGACCCGTGCGCGAAACACCGACACACAACTTTGTTCATCTTCACATTGGCCCATTAGTGACCAGCATTTATTGCGCCTGGGACAAGTTGTGAAAACCGTATTTTCGGCACCAAGTAGTGACTAGGAGACCTAAAATGTGTTCGGGAACGACCCGTGCGCAACACACCCACGCACAATTTTTATTCATGTTCGGGTGGGCCCACTAGTGAACCGCATTCATTGCGTCGGGACAAGTTGTGAAAACTACGTTTTCCACACCCGTAGTGAGTAGGAGTCCTAAAATGTGTTCTAGAACAACCCGTGCGCGAAACATCGACGCACAATGTTGGGGGAAGATCACCACCTTACCCCAATGGGCCGGCCCGAAGGAAACAGAGCCCAACAAGGCCTCTGAGCAAGCGCCTCACGCATCTAGCGGCCCAAAGAAGCACTTGGTGGGGAGGATTGGCCTAACCAAGGCCCAATAAGGGCATGAAGAGGGAATTTAGTCGAAGAGTAGATAGAATAGAGAGGGCATAAGTGTAACTTGAGTTGGCCGATAGTGACTATCGTGGTTGAGAGAGTATGGGCTATAAATACTCTCTCAACCCATCACTATTAGGGTTGTTTATTTGCAAGTTAGCTTAGCTACTTCATCGCACACGCGCGCGTTGGCTAAACCTCCCGTATACTTGTATTCAGGACCCCACCATAGTTGAACTTAGTTTGTGAGCTTCAATTCCGTCTTGAAATTTCAGTTCTTGTTTACTTGTTCTTGCTAGTTCTTCGATTGCTTGCGAGACGAGTGCCCTCGTGCCCGGTGGTCGCACTTCCACAAGATTGCGGCAACCATTGGAGGTGGTGTATCGGTTGCTAAGGCGCAGCGTTTTCGGACGGTTGTAGTCGGGCCGTGAACGTCGTTTCCATCCACCAAATCGAGTTATCTTCATCTCTCATCGAAAGATCGGCACGAAAACCCTCGCGGGTTTCTATCACGCACCGGTAGTGACTAGGAGTCCTAAAATGTGTTCTGGAACGACCCGTGCGGGAAACACCGACACACAACTTTTTTTCATATTCACGTGGGACCAACAGTGACCCGCTTTTATTGCGCCACAACAAGTTGTGAAAGCCGTATTTTCCGCACCCGGTAGTGACTATGAGTCTTAAAATGTGTTCGGGAACGACCCGTGCGTAAAACACCCACGCACAATTTTATTCATGTTCGGGTCGGTCCACTAGTGAGGCGCATTTATTGCGTCGGGACAAGTTGTGAAAACCGTGTTTTCCACATGCGGTAGTGATTCGCGGGCCTAAAATGTGTTCTAGAACAACCCGTGCGCTAAACCTCGACGCAGAATTTTTATCACATCCGGGTGGGCCCACTAGCGACGCCGTGCCGAGACAAGTTGTGAAAACCATGTTTTCCGCACTGGTAGGGACTAGGAGTCCTAAAATGTGTTCGGAACGACCCGTGCGCGAAACACCGACGCACAAATTTGTTCATCTTCACATTGGCCCATTAGTGACCAGCATTTATTGCGCCGGGACAAGTTGTGAAAACAGTATTTTCCGCACCAAGTAGTGACTAGGAGACCTAAAATGTGTTCGGGAACGACCCGTGCGCAACACACCCACGCACAATTTTTATTCATGTTCGGGTGGGCCCACTAGTGAACCGCATTCATTGCGTCGGGACAAGTTGTGAAAACTACGTTTTCCACACCCGGTAGTGAGTTGGAGTCCTAAAATGTGTTCTAGAACAACCCGTGCGCGAAACATCGACGCACAATGTTGGGGGAAGATCACCACCTTACCCCAATGGGCCGCCCGAAAGGAAACGAGGCCCAACAAGGCCTCTGAGCAAGCGCCTCACGCATCTAGCGGCCCAAAGAAGCACTTGGTGGGGAGGATTGGCCCAACCAAGGCCCAATAAGGGCATGAAGAGGGAATTTAGTCGAAGAGTAGATAGAATAGAGAGGGAATAAGTGTAACTTGAGGTGGCCGATAGTGACTATCGTGGTTGAGAGAGTATGGGCTATAAATACTCTCTCAGCCCATCACTATTAGGGTTGTTTATTTGCAAGTTAGCTTAGCTACTTCATCGCACACACGCGCGTTGGCTAAACCTCCCGTATACTTGTATTCAGGACCCCACCATAGTTGAACTTAGTTTGTGAGCTTCAATTCCGTCTTGAAATTTCAGTTCTTGTTTACTTGTTCTTGCTAGTTCTTTGATTGCTTGCAGGACAAGTGCCCTCGTGGCCGGTGGTCGCACTTCCACAAGATTGCGGCAACCATTGGAGGCGGTGTATCGGTTGCTAAGGCGCAGCGTTTTCGAACGGTTGTAGTCGGGCCGTGAACGTCGTTTCCATCCACTAAATCGAGTTATCTTCATCTCTCATCGAAAGATCGGCACGAAAACCCTCGCGGGTTTCTATCACGCACTGGTAGTGACTAGGAGTCCTAAAATGTGTTCTGGAACGACCCGTGCGGGAAACACCGACGCACAACTTTTTTCATATTCACGTGGGACCAACAGTGACCCGCTTTTATTGCGCCGCAACAAGTTGTGAAAACCGTATTTTCCGCACCTGGTAGTGACTAGGAGTCTTAAAATGTGTTCGGGAACGACCCGTGCGCAAAACACCCACGCACAATTTTATTCATGTTCGGGTGGGTCCACTAGTGAGGCGCATTTATTGCGTCGGGACAAGTTGTGAAAACCGCGTTTTCCACATGCGGTAGTGATTCGCAGTCCTAAAATGTGTTATAGAACAACCCGTGCGCTAAACCTCGACGCAGAATTTTTATCACATTCGGTTGGGCCCACTAGCGACGCCGTGCCGAGACAAGTTGTGAAAACCGTGTTTTCCGCACTGGTAGTGACTCGGGAGTCCTAAAATGTGTTCGGAACGACCCGTGCGCGAAACACCGACACACAACTTTGTTCATCTTCACATTGGCCCATTAGTGACCAGCATTTATTGCGCCGGGACAAGTTGTGAAAACCGTATTTTCGGCACCAAGTAGTGACTAGGAGACCTAAAATGTGTTCGGGAACGACCCGTGCGCAACACACCCACGCACAATTTTTATTCATGTTCGGGTGGGCCCACAAGTGAACCGCATTCATTGCGTCGGGACAAGTTGTGAAAACTACGTTTTCCACACCCGTAGTGAGTAGGAGTCCTAAAATGTGTTCTAGAACAACCTCGTGCGCGAAACATCGACGCACAATGTTGGGGGAAGATCACCACCTTACCCCAATGGGCCGGCCCGAAGGAAACAGGCCCAACAAGGCCTCGGAGCAAGCGCCTCACGCATCTAGCGGCCCAAAGAAGCACTTGGTGGGGAGGATTGGCCTAACCAAGGCCCAATAAGGGCATGAAGAGGGAATTTAGTCGAAGAGTAGATAGAATAGAGAGGGCATAAGTGTAACTTGAGTTGGCCGATAGTGACTATCGTGGTTGAGAGAGTATGGGCTATAAATACTCTCTCAGCCCATCACTATTAGGGTTGTTTATTTGCAAGTTAGCTTCGCTACTTCATCGCACACGCGCGCGTTGGCTAAACCTCCCGTATACTTGTATTCAGGACCCCACCATAGTTGAACTTAGTTTGTGAGCTTCAATTCCGTCTTGAAATTTCAGTTCTTGTTTACTTGTTCTTGCTAGTTCTTCGATTGCTTGCAGGACGAGTGCCCTCGTGCCCGTGGTCGCACTTCCACAAGATTGCGGCAACCATTGGAGGTGGTGTATCGGTTGCTAAGGCGCAGCGTTTCGGACGGTTGTAGTCGGGCCGTGAACGTCGTTTCCATCCACCAAATCGAGTTATCTTCATCTCGTCATCGAAAGATCGGCACGAAAACCCTCGCGGGTTTCTATCACGCACTGGTAGTGACTAGGAGTCCTAAAATGTGTTCTCGGAACGACCCGTGCAGGGAAACACCGACACACAACTTTTTTTCATATTCACGTGGGACCAACAGCTGACCCGCTTTTATTGCGCCACAACAAGTTGTGAAAGCCGTATTTTCCGCACCTGGTAGTGACTATGAGTCTTAAAATGTGTTCGGGAACGACCCGTGCGTAAAACACCCACGCACAATTTTATTCATGTTCGGGTCGGTCCACTAGTGAGGCGCATTTATTGCGTCGGGACAAGTTGTGAAAACCGTGTTTTCCACATGCGGTAGTGATTCGCGGGCCTAAAATGTGTTCTAGAACAACCCGTGCGCTAAACCTCGACGCAGAATTTTTATCACATCCGGGTGGGCCCACTAGCGACGCCGTGCCGAGACAAGTTGTGAAAACCATGTTTTCCGCACCGTGTAGGGACTAGGAGTCCTAAAATGTGTTCTGGAACGACCCGTGCGCGAAACACCGACGCACAAATTTGTTCATCTTCACATTGGCCCATTAGTGACCAACATTTATTGCGCCGGACAAGTTGTGAAAACCGTATTTTCCGCACCAAGTAGTGACTAGGAGACCTAAAATGTGTTCGGGAACGACCCGTGCGCAACACACCCACGCACAATTTTTATTCATGTTCGGGTGGGCCCACTAGTGAACCGCATTCATTGCGTCGGGACAAGTTGTGAAAACTGCGTTTTCCACACCCGGTAGTGAGTTGGAGTCCTAAAATGTGTTCTAGAACAACCCGTGCGCGAAACATCGACGCACAATGTTGGGGGAAGATCACCACCTTACCCCAATGGGCCGCCCCGAAAGGAAATAGGCCCAACAAGGCCTCGGAGCAAGCGCCTCACGCATCTAGCGGCCCAAAGAAGCACTTGGTGGGGAGGATTGGCCCAACCAAGGCCCAATAAGGGCATGAAGAGGGAATTTAGTCGAAGAGTAGATAGAATAGAGAGGGAATAAGTGTAACTTGAGGTGGCCGATAGTGACTATCGTGGTTGAGAGAGTATGGGCTATAAATACTCTCTCAGCCCATCACTATTAGGGTTGTTTATTTGCAAGTTAGCTTAGCTACTTCATCGCACACACGCGCGTTGGCTAAACCTCCCGTATACTTGTATTCAGGACCCCACCATAGTTGAACTTAGTTTGTGAGCTTCAATTCCGTCTTGAAATTTCAGTTCTTGTTTACTTGTTCTTGCTAGTTCTTCGATTGCTTGCAGGACGAGTGCCCTCGTGGCCGGTGGTCGCACTTCCACAAGATTGCGGCAACCATTGGAGGCGGTGTATCGGTTGCTAAGGCGCAGCGTTTTCGAACGGTTGTAGTCGGGCCGTGAACGTCGTTTCCATCAACTAAATCGAGTTATCTTCATCTCTCATCGAAAGATCGGCACGAAAACCCTCGCGGGTTTCTATCACGCACTGGTAGTGACTAGGAGTCCTAAAATGTGTTCTCGGAACGACCCGTGCGGGAAACACCGACGCACAACTTTTTTTTCATATTCACGTGGGACCAACAGTGACCCGCTTTTATTGCGCCGCAACAAGTTGTGAAAACCGTATTTTCCGCACCTGGTAGTGACTATGAGTCTTAAAATGTGTTCGGGAACGACCCGTGCGCAAAACACCCACGCACAATTTTATTCATGTTCGGGTGGGTCCACTAGTGAGGCGCATTTATTGCGTCGGGACAAGTTGTGAAAACCGTGTTTTCCACATGCGGTAGTGATTCGCAGGCCTAAAATGTGTTCTAGAACAACCCGTGCTAAACCTCGATGCAGAATTTTTATCACATCCGGTGGGCCCACTAGCAACGTTGTGCCGAGACAAGTTGTGAAAACCATGTTTTCCGCACTGGTAGGGACTAGGAGTCCTAAAATGTGTTCTGGAACGACCCGTGCGCGAAACACCGACGCACAAATTTGTTCATCTTCACATTGGCCCATTAGTGACCAGCATTTATTGCGCCGGACAAGTTGTGAAAACCGTATTTTCCACACCAAGTAGTGACTAGGAGACCTAAAATGTGTTCGGGAACGACCCGTGCGCAACACACCCACGCCCAATTTTTATTCATGTTCGGGTGGGCCCACTAGTGAACCGCATTCATTGCGTCGGGAACATCGACGCACCCAGTAGTGACTAGGAGTCCTAAAATGTGTTCTAGAACAACCCGTGCGTGAAACATCGACGCACAATGTTGGGGGAAGATCACCACCTTACCCCAATGGGCCGGCCCGAAGGAAACAGGCCCAACAAGGCCTCTGAGCAAGTGCCTCACGCGTCTAGCGGCCCAAAGAAGCACTTGGTGGGGAGGATTTGGCCCAACCAAGGCCCAATAAGGGCATGAAGAGGGAATTCAGCCCAAGAGTAGATAGAATAGAGAGGGTATAAGTGTAACTTGTGTGGGCTGATGGTGACTATTAGGGTTGAAGGAGTATGGGCTATAAATACTCTCTCAGCCCATCACATCGCCTAGATTTAGACTCTCCCCGTAATATCACCGTAATCGAGATGAGAGCCTTCGTATGGTGTCCTTCGTGACTTCCCCAACCACTTGTATTCTTCGTAGTTTTCCCGTTCCTCTTCATTAGGCCTAGCCCAAGGATCTTCGTAGTCCCGCAGCCCATCAACACCTCCGGACACCTTGGGCTGGCCCAATCCTCGTTGCTTGTGGCCTTCGTAACCACAACAGCCGGCGCCGTCCGTGCGGAGCGAACGTAAAAGCCTACGTTTTGGCCGGAGGATATACCGTAAGTCGAAGGATTGGTCATCCTCGTGGTTCCACAAGCAGCAGAGCCGGGAGGCACACCGGGTCAAGATGAAGGCGTACTTGTACAAGCCGACATGACCGAAGGGGTAGCCAATGAAGGAACTTCAGCTGGGATTGAAGGGGGCCGCGAAGCGTCCGTGCGAGCCACACCGGAAGACCTCAGGCTGCAGCGGGACCGTCCGGACTTGGAAAGATAAAGCCAAGAGGAGAGAGAGCGCGAAGGGCAGGTCCGAAGGGAGGACAATGCTAGGCTTCTTGCAGAGCGCGAAGAGCAGGCCCGAAGGGAAGACAATGCCGTGCTTCTTGCAGAGCGCGAAGAGCAAGCCCGAAGGGAAGACAATGCTAGGCTTCTTGCAGAGCGTGAAGAGCAAGCCCGAAGGGAGGAGCACCAAAGGCTTCTCAGTGGATCCCGAGGAGCAAGCTCGAAGAGAGGAGCGAATAAGCCATCTCGCAGCTCAATTGGAAGCACAAGTACAACTAAAGCAGGGCAATCGAAGGGCGTGAGTTGAGGAAATGAGCTCCGGAAAATTTCACAAGGCAAGAAGAAGGTTACAAGGAAAGGCTAGAAGCCGTCATAAGAATTTAGGAGTTACCGACAAGGCAGCTGGAGGTTCTCAAGAGAGCAAACGTGTCGAGCGATATGCCCCAGCTCACGAAGTCTTTCAGAGCTGTCTTCGCAAGATCAAGGGCTCAGTGCAGATAACACAGCCTCCGCATGACCCATTTCCTAGGCGGACCGCTTTCCCTTCGGCCGCAGGTCCGGACCAGGGGGTTGAGGTGGACCCTTCCTTACCCTTGACATGGGAGCTACGAGACAGCGGTGTGGCCGCACCGGCCGGCCGAGTCAAACTCCTAGTTTAGCGTAGGGACAACCGACCCGAAGGAGTTTTTCATCCGTTATGAAACAGCGGTTGAGTTTGTCGGTGGAGGAGATGCCATTAAAGCAAGGGCGTTGCCATTGGCATTAGAAGGCATAGCAAGCACTTGGTACTCTAGGTTGTCACCGGATCCATTAGCTCTTGGGGGCAGCTAAAAAAGCCCTATCGGTGCACTTTCGTGGATCTCACCCGAAGGAGCTAAATAGCGCGAGATCTAGCCATGTGTTGCAAAAGAGAAGGAAAAACACCGGCGCAGCTTCACTAAGAGGTTTATGCATCCGAAGTGTCAAGTGGCGGACGTCCCGAATCCATTGTCATAGAGTCTCGTAGCAAGGTGCCTTCATATCTATGAAGCCCGAAGAAGGATCAGTGGAGAAGCGACCGTAAACTCTAGACCACTTGCCGCGGATACCGGAAGGTCAAGTAAGGGTAGAGGAAGATATACAAAATGCTAAGGCAGAGTTGGCGTCATCAATCCGACCGAAGGGGGAGAAGCGCTCGGATGAGTTCACGCATGATGGGAACCAGCAGAAGATGTCAAGGAATGTGTACAATGTGGAGCAAGATTTTCCTCAAGCAAGAAAATCACCCTTCGGAACGATCGCAGGGGTCTTCTCGCCAAGCGGTCACAGAGGAGGTGGCCGTGGCAGAGGCCGAGGCAGAATTTTTCAAGAAATAAGCCGCAGGGCTTCTTCTCGCTATTATCATGGTTCAGGGGCAAATCATACCACCAACAACTCGTGAAGAAATCAAGGCAATGTGTGCAGCAAGGCGTAAGGGACAACCCGAAGGCCCTCGCTCGCAATGCATACCAGCTCATTACAAACCTCTCACACCGTCACAAGTGCTGCCACCACCGCCGCCCCTACCGTTTTCGATGCCCTACGTCCCACCCCCGTATGCCCCGTCATACGGGTGCAAACAGCCGGCTCATTATCCACCGCTAGCTCGGCTTGAGCAGGCATCGTCTGTCTCCCGGCAGTCCGAACTCCCGAGGCTCATCAATCAGGATCAAGGGTGATGCATCAAGCCCCATCGGCAGAATCCAGCCTCGCATGCATGCAATCAGGGATCCAAGGGGATGATCCTCATGATTACCGGAGGAAATAGCAGGGATTTTCCATCTAAGAGACAAGCGCAGAGATTACATCGTGCACGTCCCTCACGTAGCCGCTTGTCCGCCGCCGGACTTCACAAATGGATGGACGTTCCGGTGGCCTTTTCAGCGGCCGACTTCGTGCCTATGATTTATCAGCACGATGATGCCTTTGTGATGAGGGTCGATATTCATGGCTTCGATGTACACAAAGTTCTAGTTGACGGAGGTAGTTCAAGAGATGTCTTGCTATGGAATACCCTTGAGAAAATGGGATTTACTCAAGCGGACTTGCAACCTTCGTATACCCCCCGCAAGGCTTCGGAGGGCAGCCAATTCATCCCATAGGCTGCATCACCTCAAAGTCTCGTTCTCCGGATCGAATGGACAAGGGGGAGTCGAACCGAGGATATCAAGTTTGACGTAGTGGACATGGTATATCCATATAATGTGTTGTTAGGTCGAAGGGTCATCAACAAGTTTCTCGGCCATTATCCATCATGGTTCTCTCGTATGAAGATGCCGGGACCGCAGGGCTCATCACGGTATATGGGGATCAGGCCGAGGCAAGGAGGCTCGAAGTGGACATGGCTCCCGGACAGCGTCACATCAATGTCATTGGAAAAGGCGAAGTCAATTCTGGCCCCGTGGAACCGCCCACCGCACCTAAGTATATGCCGAAGGTACAGCCGCAAGAGGGCACAAAGGAGGTTGTATTATGCATGGATCGACCCGATTAGACCGTCCGGATTGGATGTGGGTTGTCCGAGGAAAGAGAAATGGAGCTCCTTCGGTTTCTAAGAAACAATGTCGATGTCTTCGCCTCGGTCATCAAAGGATATTCCAGGAATTAACAAAGTAGTAGTCTGTGCATAGACTAGATGTGGATCCAAAAGTAAGGCCCATAAAGCAACGCATGAGGGATTGGACGGAGGAAAAAATTGCCATTCTTAAGGCAGAGGTGCGAAGTTGCCGGATGCGGAGGTAGTGCATCCCATCGATCGAACCACATGGTTGGCCAAAACTTTCCTAGTAAAAAAGCCAAATGGGCAAGTGGCGGATGTGCATTGATTTCACAACTCTTAATATGTTTTATCCAAAGGATGATTTCCCACTAGCAAGGATAAATCACCTAGTTGACACCACGGCCGGGGCTGCGTTGATGAGCTTCCTCGATGGTTACTCGGGTTTTCACCAAGTCCGGCTAGCAGCCGAAGATCAGCCCTTGACAGCCTTCCCGATACCCGCAGGAACATTCTCGTTGCAACCGAATGCCCTTCGGACTCAAAAATGCCGGAGCCACGTTCTCTCGAACGGTCAAAGCCACTCTTGGTGATCACCGGGTCGCAATGCAGCAGCTTACATAGATGACATTGTAATCAAGAGTGTTGTTGAGCAAGATCATGTGAAGGATCTAGCCGAGACCTTCGCAAACCTTCGTAGAGTAGGCATGAAGCTAATCCCGCCTAAGTGCATGTTATCTGAAGCCGGCATCAACCCTAACCCAACAAAAATCCAGGCAATCCCGGACATGGAACCTCCGAAGTCCATAAGAGAGTTGCAAAGGTTTACCGGAAGGGTAGTGGCTTTAAGCAGCATTCATCTCCCTACTCGCAGAGCGGAGCATGCCGTTCTTTGAGATATTGACGGGCCCTCGGGTTTTCAAGTGGACGTAAGAACATCAAACGGCCTTCCAACAGCTCAAAGAGTACTTAGTAGAATTGACTACCCTAAAACTACCTCCACCGAAGGTTCTCGCTTCTCCTTTATATCGCAGCAGCGCCGAAGGCGCTTAGTGGGGTCCTTGTGTATCGTACAAAAGAGCAAGAGGCAAAACAGCTTGCCGCCTACTATGTCTCGAAACACTTGCCGGAGCCGTGTGTGGGTATGGCATCATTGAGAGGCCGTTGTACGCTATTATGATGGCGTCGCATAAGCTACGGAGGTACTTCGACGATCATCCTATTCTAGTGCCTACAAAGTATCCCTTGAGAGATGCACCGAAATCGACAAGACCCCTAACAAAGTATTGAAGTGGGCAGCTGAACCGGGCAAGTATGACTTGACCTTCGTAGCGCGCAAAGCCATTCAGTCGATGTGTTAGCACAATTCTTGGTTGAATGGACCCCCAATGGTAGTTCGGAGGCAGAGAATCAGGATGTCTCTGAGGATCCAATCCGGACAGCTTTATACGGATGGTGCGTGGGGAGTCTCTCGGTGCCGGCCGTGCTGCAGCTCATTACCTCTCCCAACGGGCGGACGCTAAGGTACTCGCCAAGTTGGCTTTTCAAACCACAAACAACGTAGCTGAATACGAAGGCATCCTCTTAGGGCCGAGGCAAGCTAGAATATTGGGAGCGCAGAGGGTGATCGTGTATTGTGATTCTCAACCGGCAGCGGAGCAGCTTAGCGTAGGGTTACAGGACGCTTGATCTAGAAATGGCTGTGTATGCTCGAAGGTCGAGAGATGGACAAGTTCTTCGTAGGGTTCGAAGTCGAAACATTCGAAGGACGTAAAACAAGGAAGCCGACTTGCTTGCAAAAGCAGCCTCCGGACAGTGGCCCTCTTCAGCCATATGTGTTGCACGAAACGCTTCACCATGCAGCCACCGCTAGCAATCAAACCAAGAAAGTCTTAGCATTGGTTTCGGAGGATTGGCGCGCCCGATACGTGCATTCATCGAGAAATGTTATACGCCAAACAGCAGATTGGAGGAGCAATGGATGCAACATAGAGCTAGGGGCTACATTCCGATCGAAGGAGTGTTGTACAAGGGGGAGTCTCGTGCCCCATTGCTGAAGTGCCTCACTCAGCCCGATGGAATACAACTCTTGCGAGAAATTCACGAGGGATCTTGTTCTTCTCACTTAGCTCCAAGAGCCTTGGTCGCAAAAGCTTTCGTGCAAGGTTTCTATTCGCCAACGGCCATAAGGGATGCGAGAGGATCCGGTGCGAGTTTGCTCGAGTTGTCGGTGGATGGGGCGACAGCCTCATTTGCCACCCACCTTTGCAACCAATACCTCCGATCCGGCCACTAGCAAGGTGGGGGATTGATATTGTTGGGGAATTGCCAGCAGCACCAGGGGGCTTTCGGCTTGCGGTAGTGGTAGTTGAGTACTTCTCCAAATGGGTCGAAGCCGAGCCGTTGGTTCAAATCACGGCTAGGAACGTACGAAAGTTCTTTTGGAAGAATGTGGTATGCCGCTTCGGAGTGCCGGTGGAACTCACAATGGATAACGACAAGCAGCTCGAAGGGCTGGAATTTCGAGAAGTGAGAAATCTCGGAGACCAATCAAAGGGCAAATGGGGTCGTCGAACGGATGAATGGTAATGTGTTCACAACAATCTCGAAGGCTCTTGTTGGCCTCCCCAAAGGGAAATGGGCGGAGGTCCCGCCCAATGTCTTGTGGTCAATCGAACAACCGCTACAAGACCGACCGGTTTCTCACCCTTCAAGCCGTTATATGGAGCCGAGGCCGTAACCTCCGAAGAAATTCAAGCAGTGCTCCTTCCGCACCACAAGGCCTCCGGCGGATGATGAAGATGTGTCCAAAGATCTCTTGGAAGAAACTCACTTGCACGCCGTCGCTAATGTGCACAAGTACATTTTGTCTATGGAAAAGTCATACAACTCCAAGTTGCATCCAAGAGAGTTTCTACCCGGGGATCCGGTTTTGAGGAGAAACCCAAGTACATGTAACCAAACTAAACACCAAGTGGTCGGGACCCTTCGTGATTGACAAATCTATTCGTTACGGAGCGTATCATCCGCTCGAGCTTGATGGAACTCCCATACCACACACCTTCAATGCCGATACTCTCAAGAAGTTTTACATATGAGGCTCCTTCGGAAATCGAGGGCAGCCGCTTTTTGGTTAAGTCTCTTTTTGAATGGTCGACCCGCAATTATGAAGCATGCCTTCGAGCATGTTGCCAATTTTAAGTTTAATGTACTTTGTTCCCTCCCTTCGCACGACCCGAGTCTTTAGGTTCGAAATTTAGAAGTTTTGTGTTGCACTCGCGAGTCCCGCGCATGGTTGTTTAGGTCTAGGGGCCGTGGTCCGAGGGTCTTTGGATGGTTTTCGTTTAGTGTCGAGTCCCCGGCGTCGTGCAAGGGAGGTCAGCTTGTCTATATTCTCTATCAATGAAAAAACTACTTTCATCAATTAGTCCGTGTTATGCATGCATGCATCAAAATATGGTACCAAGGTGCTTAGAAACCCTAACGCCTTGATGTCGGGCAACTACGGCTCAATGCCTTGGAAAGATTAATCCAAGAAGTCTAAGATTGGAAGCCCCAACTTAGAATCCGAAGCACCGGGAAACCCCCATGACTTCGATACTAGGCAACTACGGCCTAATGCCTCAGAAAAGTAACACCGAGAAGCAACTACGGCCTAATGCCTCGAGAAAAGTAACACCGAGAAGGCTAAGTATGGAAACCCCATCTTAGATAGGAAAAGTGCGTGCAAAATATGAAAACATTCGTTTTATTCATACTCGTAACAGAAAGAGGGCCCGAAGGCCCCTTCGTAAATTACATCTCTACATGACATTCGGATTCCAAGTGTGAGCACTCGTTTCTAGCTCCGACAGACGAGAGCGGCCGCGGCTAATTGCAGTATCCATCTCTTCAGGCTCCTTTTTGCGCCAAGCTAAGTCAGCGACAATAGAAGCTCGACCTTCGGCCGAAGATGCACAAGTTCGAAGGGCCTCCGTGTCCACCGGACCGGAGTCACTATCACTTGAAACGTCGATGGGCTCCATTTTGACCTTAACCTCCGACGGTTGCCCCGGGAGGCCCAAAGAAGCTCGCGTCTAGCGCGTCGAGCAAGCATGCTCCTCCGGGGTAACCTTTGGAAAGGCAGCCTTGATTTGGCCATTGCAATCATTTACAAAGGCCGCGAATTTGCTAAGTGTACCCTTTGGGTTATTTCGCTTCCATCTACGAAGCCGAGTTCCGGTAACCCAAAAGGGACCAGGGGCTTTCGAGTCCCCCGCAATCAACAACCGGTGAGGTAGAGCATCCTCGATGATAGCCTCCTCCGAATTTCATATGTTTCGTCGAAGTTGGAAAATTCCTAACAAAGAAGTGGGGCGAAATGGTTGATATATTACCATGAAACCTAAATACAATAGGAACCTTCGGAGCGCTAAACGCTTACGAAGACGATTACATGGCGGGGAATAAGCTACTAAAAAACTTAGTATTTACTAAGGAAAGATTCACACCCGAGGCCGCGAAGAAGGGCTTCCTGGTCCGAGGACCCTCGCCTTCGCGGGCAGCCTCGTGTATGTTCCCGGCCTCGGCATGCGCCGCAGCTTCCTTCATCCGGAGCAGCATGGGAAGGCCCGGCCTTTGTTGTAGTTCCACCGGCACGGTCAAGCCCCGCGTTCGCCGCTTCCAAGGCAGCGGCGCGGGCGAGTTCTAGCCCCGAAGGCGCCCAAAACTCTCGGCCTAAGTACCGATCCGCGACGGCCACGTCGTCCTCGCGCTTCCTTGACGGCGGCATAGTTTGCACCGCACACCTCACGGAGTTCTCGAGCGCCCTCCTTGACTTGCTTCGAGGAGAAGGTGCCAATGGCCTTCACCACCCGAAGGCGCCCGTCTAAGCCACGCGAGCGCAGCTGGTGGCCCCACCGGACCGAAGCGGCCTTCGCGGCAGCAAGCCCGGTGGACATCCAGCCGAAGGCTTGCGAGGCCATCCCCTTGCTCATGAGTTGGCTCAGTGCGTAAGACGCCTAGCGAGGACAAGAAGTCCCGGAACCGGTTCATGGTTCCCGGCTCCTTTGGCCGAGGGACTCCGTTGCCAACATGCTCGGCGAGCCATATCCAGGGCTTCGGCTTGTGTTTTGATGGTGGCCTCGGCGTCGAAAAGTGGCTGCCCCAACCGATCGATCCTCCGCTCCTAAGCCACCGCGTGCTCCGAAGACGCCTTCGTAGTTCTTCGTGTTCCCGAAGTAACTTAGCATATTTGGCCTCGCTCTTGTACAAGAGCATCATCGGAGTTGCGAAGGCGCCGCTTCAGTCGGGAACCTCCGTGACAGAGGTGCCCTTCGATTGGTAACAAGCAACCAGCGCCCGTGCCAATACGAATCAATAAATGTTAGAGTAATCTTTGACTTGGTTTTGGGCAAAGCTAAAACAGAAAATAGAAATACCTTCATGGTGATGCGGGATAAGCTTTTGATGAGCTCTTTCCCATCCACCTCCCGCAGACTTCGGTCCACCCGGCATAAGTCCAACGATGCGGCCGCTGTATTTAAGGCCCCGGCAGGATGAAGTCCCATCTTCGAAATCTGCGGGCTTCAAAAATGAAACAATGTCATGAGGGGCGATCCCGCAAGGGAGCACCCCCATGAAGCCCTTGCCACCTCTCGTGGCCGACCGCACCCTCATCGGAGGTGCCTTCTCCGCCGCCGGAGGTGTGTGCCCGAGTTGGCCCTCCCCCCCCCCTCCCTCATCGGCCGTAGCGACATTTCGCCCGCGGCCGTCCCCGAAGGCTAGGGGCCGAGCCGAGGGCGGAGACGGAGGCCCGCGGACCCATCCGTAGGAGCAGTGGCTGTTAATTTCATCCGCCTCCTCTCGATCGAGTTTGCTCATCCCGAGCAATGTTGTCTTCGTCCTCGGAGGAGGAATTTGGAAAATTGAAGTTCGTAGCTCCTACTCCGAACCCCAAACCGGGCCCCGCTGTTTCACCTGGTTGTATCATAGCCGGAGGAAGCCGTGGGCACCACAGCCGGAGAGGCAACTCAGGGCGGGGAGTTTGCAGTACCTTTGTTGCGCACTTCACCTTCTTCTTCATCGTCAACTTCGTCGCCGGCTTCGTGCACGATGGGAAGGACAGCCGCAGAACGCTAGATTTTCACGCGTTTAGCTCGCGCTTGGGGCCCGCCGTGCGCGAAGTGCCCCGCCCATCTCTCGGAGGCAGCGTGATCGTCGCCGGAGAAGTGTTGTCGGCCTCTTTGTCACCGTCTTCATCGTCCGATGGCACAAGTGGAACAAAGCTTCTCCGCTTACGCCTTCCCCTTCGGTGTAATTGCGTGAGGAGGCAAAATAGCCCCCAGTGTGTTTCGGATGATACACCCGGTTTAGACGGCTTGTTTGGTCGCACGCCTCCATGCAAGCCAACTCGTCGGCCTTCACCCCACCAAGAAGATAGTAGGATCGCTCTTCGATCTCTTCGAGAGTTAGCTCCGAAAAGCACAAGTCAGCAAAGCCAGCAAAAAGGTAGCGCAAGGATAGAAAACAACAAAGAGTCCTTCGAGCACTTACCGGAAGCAGGCCGAGATTGAAGTTCAAGGACCGCCCAACCGCGTCAAGAGTGAAAACGGAACCCCAATCTTGCTCGAAGGGGCATGATTCCCGCCGTAAGGAACTCTTCGCACAAGTCCCTCATTGACCCCTTGCGAGCAATGCGTTGCAGCAAATCGATGCGCCTTTGAACCGTGGCATCTTGTAACATCCGGGAGAACAATGTAGCTGATCTCTCGTCCGGAGCGCGTGAAGGTTGCGGTTGGCGTCTTGGTTGTAGTAAAACCATTTCGGGATCATGGTTTTACCCCAATGCCCCTTGTAGGCCTTTGCGGGCACGAGATGCTCCATGCCGTTGCGAGGCCGAACGGCAACACACATGAAACTTAGCCACATGTGATCGCCTAGTGGGCTGTTCGGAGGCCGCCGAGTGGCCCGGTGCATTGCGGCAAAGGCCTTAGCAGAGGGCACCACCCCTTCCATCCGGAAAGCCCACTCGAAGATGGACAGCCGGATCATGCCGTTGAGGGTAATCTGCCGGATCTCCAAACCGAAGAGATCCAACACCTCTCCCACGAACCGGGAGCACGGGAATCGAACACCGCCCTCGAGTAGCTTGGCGAAGATGATGAGCGTGTCGGGGCGCACCACGGGAGTTGTTTCCTCCGGTGCGGGGATGTGCGCCCGTTCTCGAGCGAAGCAGCTTGTGCTCCCCGACCCGCTTGTCCAGCTGGGCTTCGGTCACGGTGCTAGGTCCCATACAGAACCGGGAGGCTTCGTGTTGCTCGGACGTTGCGTTGGCCGGTGCGATGCCTTGCCATACCGAAGGTTGAAGGCGGAGACCTTGAAATGAAGGGCGAGTCCTTGAATCGAAGGCCGAGGCTTCAAAACGAAGGCTAATGCTTGAAAGTGAAGGCTAAGGCTCGAAAGTGAAAGCGAAGGCAACAAGCGAGTGGGATGGTGCGGTGAAAGTGAGTAGTAGGTTTGTTTTAACGCGGCACCTCTCCTTATATAGGCGGTGAAATTAGGGTAGCATTCAAAACGTGATGCCTCGAAAGCGAGTGCATCCCGTGCGAGCGGGTGCGTTACACGAGCAGATCCTAAAATGTGTTCGGGAATGACCCGCATTTATTGCGCCGGGACAAGTTGTGAAAACCGTGTTTTCCGCACTAGGTAGTGATTAGGAGTCCTAAAATGTGTTCTGGAACGACCCGTGCACGAAACACCTACGCACAACTTTGTTCATCTTCACGTGGGCCCACCAAGTGAGCCGTTTTTATTACGCCGCAACAAGTTGTGAAAACCGTATTTTCCACACCCGGTTGTAACTAAGAGTCATAAAATGAGTTCTGGAATAACCCGTGAGCTAAACCTCGACGCAGAATTTTGTTCACGTTCGGGTGGGCCCACTAGTGACCCGCATTTATTGGGTCGGGACAAGTTGTAAAAACCGTGTTTTCCGCTCCCGGTAATGACTAGGAGTCCTAAAATGCGTTCGGAACGAATCGTGCGCGAAACACCGACGCACAATTTTATTCATGTTCGGGTGGGCTCACTAGTGACCCGCATTTATTACGCCGGGACAAGTTGTGAAAACCGTATTTTCCGCACCCGGTTGTGACTAGGAGTCCTAAAATTTGTTCGGGAAGGACCCGCGCGCAAAACACCCACGCACGATTTTATTCATGTTCGGGTGGGCCCACTAGTGAGCCGCATTTATTGTGCCGGGACAAGTTGTGAAAACCACGTTTTCCACACCCGTATCGTCTAGGAGTCCTAAAATGTGTTCTAGAGCAACCCGTGCGCGAAGCACCGACGCACAATTTGATTCATGTTCGGGTGGGGCTCACTAGTGACCCGCATTTATTGCGCCGCGACAAGTTGTGAAAACCGTGTTTTCGGCACCCCGTATTGACTAGGAGTCCTAAAATGTGTTCTGGAACGACTCGTGCGTGAAACACCGACGCACAATTTTATTGATGTTCGGGTGGGCTGACTAGTGACCCGCATTTATTGCGTCGGGACAAGTTGTGAAAACCATGTTTTCAGCACACGGTAGTGACTAGGAGTCCTAAAATGTGTTCTAGAAGAACCCGTGCGCGAAACACCGACGTACAATTTGATTCATGTTCGGGTGGGCTCACTAGTGACCCGCATTTATTGTGCCGGGACAAGTTGTGAAAACCGTGTTTTCCGCACCTCGTAGTGACTAGGAGTCCTAAAATGTGTTTTGGAACGACCCGTGCGTGAAACACGCACGCACAATGTTATTCATGTTCGGGTGGGCTCACTAGTGACCCGCATTTATTGCGCTGGGACAAGTTATGAAAACCGTATTATCAGCACCCGGTAGAGACTAGGAGTCCTAAAATGAGTTCCGGAAGAACCCGTGCGCTAAACCTCGACGCAGAATTTTGTTCACGGTGGGGTGGGCCCACTATTGACCCGCATTTACTGCGTCGGGACAACTTGTGAAAACCGTGTTTTCCGCACCCGTAGTGACTAGGAATCCTAAAATGCGTTCCGGAACGACCCGAGCGCGAAACACCGACGCACAATTTTATTGATGTTCGGGTGGGCTGACTAGTGACCCGCATTTTTTGCGTCGGAAAGTTGTGAAAACCGTGTTTTCCGCACACGTAGTGACTAGCAGTCCTAAAATGTGTTCTGGTACAACCCGTGCGCGAAACACCGACGTACAATTTGATTCATGTTCGGGTGGGCTCACTAGTGACCCGCATTTATTGTGCTCGGGACAAGTTGTGAAGACCGTGTTTTCCGCACCAGGGAGTGATTAGGAGTCCTAAAATGTGTTCCGTAACGACCTGGGCGTGAAACACCGACGCACAACTTTGTTCATCTTCACTTGGGCCCACCAGTGAGTTGTTTTTATTGCGTCGCAACAAGTTGTGAAAACCGTATTTTCCACACCCGGTAGTAACTAGGAGTCATAAAATGAGTTCTGGAATAACCCGTGCGCTAAACCTCGACGCAGAATTTTGTTCACCTTCGGGTGGGCCCACTAGTGACCCGCATTTATTGCGTCGGGTCAAGTTGTAAAACCGTGTTTTCTGCGCCCGGTAGTGACTAGGAGTCCTAAAATGTGTTCTGGAACGACCCGTGCGCGAAACACCGACGCACAATTTTGTTCATGTTCGGGTGGGCTCACTAGTGACCCGCATTTTTGTGCTCGGGACAAGTTGTGAAAACCATGTTTTCGGCACCCCGTAGTGACTACGAGTCCTAAAATGTGTTCGGAACGACCTCGTGCGCGAAACACCCACGCACAATTTTATTCATGTTCGGATGGGCTCACTAGTGACCCGCATTTATTGCGCCGGGACAAGTTGTGACAACCGTGTTTTCCGCACCCGGTAGTGACTATAAGTCCTAAAATGTGTTCTCTAATGATCCGTGCGCGAAACACCGAGGCACAACTTTGTTCACCTTCGCATTGGCCCATTAGTGATCCGCATTTGTTGCGCCGGGACAAGTTGTGAAAATCGTATTTTCCGCACCCGGTAGAGACTAGGAGTCCTAAAATGAGTTCCGGAAGAACCCGTGTGCTAAACCTCGACGCAGAATTTTGTTCACCTTCGGGTGGGCCCACTAGTGACCCGCATTTATTGCGTCGGGACAAGTTGTAAAAACCGTGTTTTCCCCACCCGATAGTGACTAGGAGTCCTAAAATATGTTCTGGAACGACCCGTGCGCGAAACACCGACGCACAATTTTGTTCATGTTCGGGTGGGCTCACTAGTGACCCGCATTTTTTGTGCCGGGACAAGTTGTGAAAACCATGTTTTCGGCACCCCGTAGTGACTACGAGTCCTAAAATGTGTTCTGGAATGACCCGTGCGCGAAACACCCAAGCACAATTTTATTCATGTTCGGGTGGGCTCACTAGTGGCCCGCATATATTGCGCCGGGACAAGTTGTGAAAACCGTGTTTTTCGCACCCGGTAGTGACTATGAGTCCTAAAATGTGTTCTCTAATGATCCGTGAGCGAAACACCGAGGCACGACTTTGTTCATCTTCGCATTGGCCCATTAGTGATCCGCATTTGTTGCGCCGGGACAAGTTGTGAAAACCGTATTTTCCGCACCCGGTAGAGACTAGGAGTCCTAAAATGAGTTCTGGAAGAACCCGTGCGCTAAACCTCGACGCAGAATTTTGTTCACCATCGGGTGGGCCCACTAGTGACCCGCATTTATTGCGTCGGGTCAAGTTGTAAAACTGTGTTTTCGGCACCCGTAGTGACTACGAGTCCTAAAATGTGTTCGGAACGACCCGTGCGCGAAACACCCACGCACAATTTTATTCATGTTCGGGTGGGCTGACTGGTGACCCGCATTTATTGCGTCGGGACAAGTTGTGAAAACCGTATTTTCCGCACCCGGCATCGACTAGGAGTCCTAAAATTTGTTCGGGAACGACCCGAGCGCAAAACACCCACGCACGATTTTATTCATGTTCGGGTGGGCCCACTAGTGAGCCGCATTTATTGTGCCGGGACAAGTTGTGAAAACCGTGTTTTCCGCACCCGGTAGTGACTAGGAGTCCTAAAATATGTTCTAGAAAAACCCGTGCGCGAAACACCGACGCACAATTTGATTCATGTTCGGGTGGGCTCACTAGTGACCCGCATTTATTGCGCCGGGACCAGTTGTGAAAACCGTGTTTTCCGCACCCGGTTGTGACTAGGAGTCCTAAAATGTGTTCTAGAACCTTTGTGCGAAACACCCACGCACAATTTTATTCATGTTCGGGTGGGCTCACTAGTGACCCGCCCTTATTGCGCAAGGACAAGTTGTGAAACCGTGTTTTGCGCACCCGGTAGTGACTAGGAGTCCTAAAATGTGTTCTGGAATGATCCGTGCGCGAAACACCGAGGCACGACTTTGTTCATCTTCGCATTGGCCCATTAGTGATCCGCAATTATTGCACCGGACAAGTTGTGAAAACCGTCTTTTCGGTACTCCCGTAGTGACTAGGAGTCCTAAAATGTGTTCTTGAACGACCTGTGTGCGAAACACCCACGCACAATTTTATTCATGTTCGGGTGGGCTCACTAGTGACCCGCATTTATTGCGCCGGCACAAGTTGTGAAAACCGTGTTTTCCGCACCCGTAGTGACTAGGAGTCCTAAAATGTGTTCTGGAATGATCCGTGCGCGAAACACCGACGCACGAGTTTGTTCATTTTCGCATTGGCCCATTAGTGATCCGCAATTGTTGCACCGGGACAAGTTGTGAAAACCGTGTTTTCGGCACCCCGTAGTGACTAGGAGTCCTAAAATGTGTTCTTGAACGACCTGTGCGTGAAACACCCACGCACAATTTTATTCATGTTCGGGTGGGCTCACTAGTGACCCGCATTTATTGCGCCGGGACAAGTTGTGAAAACCGTGTTTTCCGCACCCGGTAGTGACTAGGAGTCCTAAAATGTGTTCGGAATGATCCGTGCGCGAAACACCGAGGCAGGACTTTGTTCATCTTCGCATTGGCCCATTAGTGATCCGCATTTGTTGCACCGGGACAAGTAGTGAAAATCGTATTTTCCGCACGCGGTAGAGACTAGGAGTCCTAAAATGTGTTCGGGTGGGCCCATTAGTGACCCGCATTTATTGCGTCGGGACAAGTTCTAAAAACTGTGTTTTCCACTCCCGGTAGTGACTAGGAGCCCTAAAATGTGTTCTAGAACAACCTCGTGCGTGAAGCACCGACGCACAATTTGATTCATGTTCGGGTGGGCTCACTAGTGACCCGCATTTATTGCGCCGGGACAAGTTGTGAAAACCGTGTTTTCCACTCCCGGTAGTGACTAGGAGCCCTAAAATGTGTTCTGGAACGACCTGTGCGCGAAACACCGACGCACAATTTTATTCATGTTCGGGTGGGCTCACTAGTGACCCGCATTTATTGCGCCGGGACAAGTTGTGAAAACCGTATTTTCCGCACCCGTACTCGACTAGGAGTCCTAAAATTTGTTCGGGAACGACCCGAGCGCAAAACACCCACGCACGATTTTATTCATGTTCGGGTGGGCCCACTAGGGAGCCGCATTTATTGTGCCGGGACAAGTTGTGAAAACCGTGTTTTCCGTACCCGGTAGTGACTAGGAGTCCTAAAATGTGTTCTAGAAAAACCCGTGCGCGAAACACCAACGCACAATTTGATTCATGTTTGGGTGGGCTCACTAGTGACCCACATTTATTGCGTCGGGACAAGTTGTGAAAACCGTGTTTTCCGCACCCGGTTGTGACTAGGAGTCCTAAAATGTGTTCTAGAACAACCTTTGTGCGAAACACCCACGCACAATTTTATTCATGTTCGGGTGGGCTCACTAGTGACCCGCCCTTATTGCGCAAGGACAAGTTGTGAAACCGTGTTTTCCACACCCGGTAGTGACTAGGAGTCCTAAAATGTGTTCTGGAATGATCCGTGCACGAAACACCGAGGCACGACTTTGTTCATCTTCGCATTGGCCCATTAGTGATCCGCAATTGTTTCACCGGGACAAGTTGTGAAAACCGTGTTTTCGGCACCCCGTAGTGACTAGCAGTCCTAAAATGTGTTCTTGAACGACCTGTGCGCGAAACACCCACGCACAATTTTATTCATGTTCGGGTGGGCTCACTAGTGACCCGCATTTATTGCGCCGGGACAAGTTGTGAAAACCGTGTTTTCCGCACCCGGTAATGACTAGCGAGTCCTAAAATGTGTTCGGAATGATCCGTGCGCGAAACACCGAGGCACGAGTTTGTTCATCTTCGCATTGGCCCATTAGTGATCCGCATTTCTTGCACCGGGACAAGTACTGAAAATCGTATTTTCCGCACGCGGTAGAGACTAGGAGTCCTAAAATGTGTTCGGGTGGGCTCACTAGTGACCCGCATTTATTGCGCCGGGACAAGTTGTGAAAACCGTGTTTTCCGCACCCGGTAGTGACTAGGAGTCCTAAAATGTGTTCTGGAATGATCCGTGCGCGAAACACCGAGGCACGACTTTGTTCATCTTCGCATTGGCCCATTAGTGATCCGCATTTGTTGCACCGGGACAAGTAGTGAAAATCGTATTTTCCGCACGCGGTAGAGACTAGGAGTCCTAAAATGTGTTCGGGTGGGCCCATTAGTGACCCGCATTTATTGTTTCGGACAAGTTGTAAAACCGTGTTTTCCACTCCCGGTAGTGACTAGGAGCCCTAAAATTTGTTCTGGAACGACTCGTGCGCGAAACACCGACGCACAATTTTATTCATGTTCGGGTGGGCTCACTAGTGACCCGCATTTATTGCGCCGGGACAAGTTGTGAAAACCGTATTTTCCGCACCCGGTACTCGACTAGGAGTCCTAAAATTTGTTCGGGAACGACCCGAGCGCAAAACACCCACGCACGATTTTATTCATGTTCGGGTGGGCCCACTATTGAACCACATTTATTGTGCTCGGGACAAGTTGTGAAAACCACGTTTTCCAAACCCGTAGTGACTAGGAGTCCTAAAATGTGTTCTAGAACAACCTCGTGCGTGAAGCACCGACGCACAATTTGATTCATGTTCGGGTGGGCTCACTAGTGACCCGCATTTATTGCGCCGGGACAAGTTGTGAAAACCGTGTTTTCGGCACCCCGTAGTGACTAGGAGTCCTAAAATGTGTTCGGAAAGACCTTTGCGCGAAACACCGACGCATAATTTTATTGATGTTGGGGCGGGCTGACTAGTGACCCGCATTTATTGCGCCGCGACAAGTTGTGAAAACCGTGTTTTCCGCACCCGGTAGTGACTAGGAGTCCTAAAATGTGTTCTAGAAAAACCCGTGCGCGAAATACCGACGCACAATTTGATTCATGTTCGGGTGGGCTCACTAGTGACCCGCATTTATTGCGCCGGGACAAGTTGTGAAAACCGTGTTTTCCGCACCCGGTTGTGACTAGGAGTCCTAAAATGTGTTCTAGAACAACCTTTGTGCGAAACACCCACGCACAATTTTATTCATGTTCGGGTGGGCTCACTAGTGACCCGCCCTTATTGCGCCAGGACAAGTTGTGAAAACCGTGTTTTCCGCACCCGGTAGTGATTAGCAGTCCTAAAATGTGTTCCGGAATGATCCGTGCGCGAAACACCGAGGCACGACTTTGTTCATATTCGCATTGGCCCATTAGTGATCCGCAATTGTTGCGCCGGACAAGTTGTGAAAACCGTGTTTTCGGCACCCCGTAGTGACTAGGAGTCCTAAAATGTGTTCTTGAACGAACCCACGCACAATTTGATTCATGTTCGGGTGGGCTCACTAGTGACCCGCATTTATTGCGCCGGGACAAGTTGTGAAAACCGTGTTTTCCGCACCCGGTTGTGACTAGGAGTCCTAAAATGTGTTCTAGAACAACCTTTGTGCGAAACACCCACGCACAATTTTATTCATGTTCGGGTGGGCTCACTAGTGACCCGCCCTTATTGCGCCAGGACAAGTTGTGAAAACCGTGTTTTCCGCACCCGGTAGTGATAAGGAGTCCTAAAATGTGTTCTGGAATGATCCGTGCGCGAAACACCGAGGCACGACTTTGTTCATATTCGCATTGGCCCATTAGTGATCCGCAATTGTTGCGCCGGACAAGTTGTGAAAACCGTGTTTTCGGCACCCCGTAGTGACTAGGAGTCCTAAAATGTGTTCTTGAACGAACCCACGCACAATTTGATTCATGTTCGGGTGGGCTCACTAGTGACCCGCATTTATTGCGCCGGGACAAGTTGTGAAAACCGTGTTTTCCGCACCCGGTAGTGACTAGGAGTCCTAAAATGTGTTCTGGAATGATCCGTGCGCGAAACACCGAGGCACGACTTTGTTCATCTTCGCATTGGCCCATTAGTGATCCGCATTTGTTGCACCGGGACAAGTAGTGAAAATCGTATTTTCCGCACGCGGTAGAGACTAGGAGTCCTAAAATGTGTTCGGGTGGGCCCATTAGTGACCCGCATTTATTGTTTCGGGCAAGTTGTAAAAACTGTGTTTTCCACTCCCGGTAGTGACTAGGAGTCCTAAAATATGTTCTGGAACGACTCGTGCGCGAAACACCGACGCACAATTTTATTCATGTTCGGGTGGGCTCACTAGTGACCCGCATTTATTACGCCGGGACAAGTTGTGAAAACCGTATTTTCCGCACCCGGTATCGACTAGGAGTCCTAAAATTTGTTCGGGAACGACCCGAGCGCAAAACACCCACGCACGATTTTATTCATGTTCGGGTGGGCCCACTAGTGAGCCGCATTTATTGTGCCGGGACAAGTTGTGAAAACCACGTTTTCCAAACCCGGTAGTGACTAGGAGTCCTAAAATGTGTTCTAGAACAACCTGTGCGTGAAGCACCGACGCACAATTTGATTCATGTTCGGGTGGGCTCACTAGTGACCCGCATTTATTGCGCCGGGACAAGTTGTGAAAACCGTGTTTTCGGCACCCCGTAGTGACTAGGAGTCCTAAAATGTGTTCTGGAAAGACCTTTGCGCGAAATACCGACGCACAATTTTATTGATGTTGGGGCGGGCTGACTAGTGACCCGCATTTATTGCGCCGGGACAAGTTGTGAAAACCGTGTTTTCCGCACCCGGTAGTGACTAGGAGTCCTAAAATGTGTTCTAGAAAAACCTGTGCGCGAAATACCGACGCACAATTTGATTCATGTTCGGGTGGGCTCACTAGTGACCCGCATTTATTGCGCCGGGACAAGTTGTGAAAACCGTGTTTTCCGCACCCGGTTGTGACTAGGAGTCCTAAAATGTGTTCTAGAACAACCTTTGTGCGAAACACCCACGCACAATTTTATTCATGTTCGGGTGGGCTCACTAGTGACCCGCCCTTATTGCGCCAGGACAAGTTGCGAAAACCGTGTTTTCCGCACCCGGTAGTGATTAGGAGTCCTAAAATGTGTTCTGGAATGATCCGTGCGTGAAACACCGAGGCACGACTTTGTTCATATTCGCATTGGCCCATTAGTGATCCGCAATTGTTGCGCCGGACAAGTTGTGAAAACCGTGTTTTCGGCACCCCGTAGTGACTAGGAGTCCTAAAATGTGTTCTTGAACGAACCCACGCACAATTTTATTAATGTTCGGGTGGGCTCACTAGTGACCCGCATTTATTGCGCCGGGACAAGTTGTGAAAACCGTGTTTTCCGCACCCGGTAGTGACTAGGAGTCCTAAAATGTGTTCTGGAATGATCCGTGCGCGAAACACCGAGGCACGACTTTGTTCATCTTCGCATTGGCCCATTAGTGATCTGCATTTGTTGCACCGGGACAAGTAGTGAAAATCGTATTTTCCGCACGCGGTAGAGACTAGGAGTCCTAAAATGTGTTCGGGTGGGCCCATTAGTGACCCGCATTTATTGCGTCGGGACAAGTTGTAAAACCGTGTTTTCCACTCCCGGTAGTGACTAGGAGCCCTAAAATGTGTTCTGGAACGACCTGTGCGCGAAACACCGACGCACAATTTTATTCATGTTCGGGTGGGCTCACTAGTGACCCGCATTTATTGCGCCGGGACAAGTTGTGAAAACCATATTTTCCGCACCCGGTACCGACTAGGAGTCCAAAAATTTGTTCGGGAATGACCCGAGCGCAAAACACCCACGCACGATTTTATTCATGTTCGGGTGGGCCCACTAGTGAACCGCATTTATTGTGCCGGGACAAGTTGTGAAAACCACGTTTTCCAAACCCGGTAGTGACTAGGAGTCCTAAAATGTGTTCTAGAACAACCCGTGCGTGAAGCACCGACGCACAATTTGATTCATGTTCGGGTGGGCTCACAAGTGACCCGCATTTATTGCGCCGGGACAAGTTGTGAAAACCGTGTTTTCGGCACCCCGTAGTGACTAGGAGTCCTAAAATGTGTTCTGGAAAGACCTTTGCGCGAAATACCGACGCACAATTTTATTGATGTTGGGGCGGGCTGACTAGTGACCCGCATTTATTGCGCCGGGACAAGTTGTGAAAACCGTGTTTTCCGCACCCGGTAGTGACTAGGAGTCCTAAAATGTGTTCTAGAAAAACCTGTGCGCGAAATACCGACGCACAATTTGATTCATGTTCGGGTGGGCTCACTAGTGACCCGCATTTATTGCGCCGGACAAGTTGTGAAAACCGTGTTTTCCGCACCCGGTTGTGACTAGGAGTCCTAAAATGTGTTCTAGAACAACCTTTGTGCGAAACACCCACGCACAATTTTATTCATGTTCGGGTGGGCTCACTAGTGACCCGCCCTTATTGCGCCAGGACAAGTTGCGAAAACCTTGTTTTCCGCACCCGGTAGTGATTAGGAGTCCTAAAATGTGTTCTGGAATGATCCGTGCGCGAAACACCGAGGCACGACTTTGTTCATATTCGCATTGGCCCATTAGTGATCCGCAATTGTTGCGCCGGACAAGTTGTGAAAACCGTGTTTTCGGCACCCCGTAGTGACTAGGAGTCCTAAAATGTGTTCTTGAACGAACCCACGCACAATTTTATTCATGTTCGGGTGGGCTCACTAGTGACCCGCATTTATTGCGCCGGGACAAGTTGTGAAAACCGTGTTTTCCGCACCCGGTAGTGACTAGGAGTCCTAAAATGTGTTCTGGAATGATCCGTGCGCGAAACACCGAGGCACGACTTTGTTCATCTTCGCATTGGCCCATTAGTGATCTGCATTTGTTGCACCGGGACAAGTAGTGAAAATCGTATTTTCCGCACGCGGTAGAGACTAGGAGTCCTAAAATGTGTTCGGGTGGGCCCATTAGTGACCCGCATTTATTGCGTCGGGACAAGTTGTAAAAACTGTGTTTTCCACTCCCGGTAGTGACTAGGAGCCCTAAAATGTGTTCTGGAACGACCTGTGCGCGAAACACCGACGCACAATTTTATTCATGTTCGGGTGGGCTCACTAGTGACCCGCATTTATTGCGCCGGGACAAGTTGTGGAAACCATATTTTCCGCACCCGGTATCGACTAGGAGTCCAAAAATTTGTTCGGGAACGACCCGAGCGCAAAACACCCACGCACGATTTTATTCATGTTCGGGTGGGCCCACTAGTGAGCCGCATTTATTGTGCCGGGACAAGTTGTGAAAACCACGTTTTCCAAACCCGGTAGTGACTAGGAGTCCTAAAATGTGTTCTAGAACAACCTCGTGCGTGAAGCACCGACGCACAATTTGATTCATGTTCGGGTGGGCTCACTAGTGACCCGCATTTATTGCGCCGGGACAAGTTGTGAAAACCGTGTTTTCGGCACCCCGTAGTGACTAGGAGTCCTAAAATGTGTTCTGGAAAGACCTTTGCGCGAAACATCGACGCATAATTTTATTGATGTTGGGGCGGGCTGACTAGTGACCCGCATTTATTGCGCCGGACAAGTTGTGAAAACCGTGTTTTCCGCACCCGGTAGTGACTAGGAGTCCTAAAATGTGTTCTAGAAAAACCCGTGCGCGAAATACCGACGCACAATTTGATTCATGTTCGGGTGGGCTCACTAGTGACCCGCATTTATTGCGCCGGGACAAGTTGTGAAAACCGTGTTTTCCGCACCCGGTTGTGACTAGGAATCCTAAAATGTGTTCTAGAACAACCTTTGTTCGAAACACCCACGCACAATTTTATTCATGTTCGGGTGGGCTCACTAGTGACCCGCCCTTATTGCGCCAGGACAAGTTGTGAAAACGGTGTTTTCCGCACCCGATAGTGATTAGGAGTCCTAAAATGTGTTCTGGAATGATCCGTGCGCGAAACACCGAGGCACGACTTTGTTCATATTCGCATTGGCCCATTAGTGATCCGCAATTGTTGCGCCGGACAAGTTGTGAAAACCGTGTTTTCGGCACCCCGTAGTGACTAGGAGTCCTAAAATGTGTTCTTGAACGAACCCACGCACAATTTTATTCATGTTCGGGTGGGCTCACTAGTGACCCGCATTTATTGCGCCGGGACAAGTTGTGAAAACCGTGTTTTCCGCACCCGTAGTGACTAGGAGTCCTAAAATGTGTTCTGGAATGATCCGTGCGCGAAACACCGAGGCACGACTTTGTTCATCTTCGCATTGGCCCATTAGTGATCTGCATTTGTTGCACCGGGACAAGTAGTGAAAATCGTATTTTCCGCACGCGGTAGAGACTAGGAGTCCTAAAATGTGTTCGGGTGGGCCCATTAGTGACCCGCATTTATTGCGTCGGGACAAGTTGTAAAACCGTGTTTTCCACTCCCGGTAGTGACTAGGAGCCCTAAAATGTGTTCTGGAACGACCCGTGCGCGAAACACCGACGCACAATTTTATTCATGTTCGGGTGGGCTCACTAGTGAGCCGCATTTATTGCGCCGGGACAAGTTGTGGAAACCATATTTTCCGCACCCGTGCATCGACTAGGAGTCCAAAAATTTGTTTGGGAACGACCCGAGCGCAAAACACCCACGCACGATTTTATTCATGTTCGGGTGGGCCCACTAGTGAACCGCATTTATTGTGCCGGGACAAGTTGTGAAAACCACGTTTTCCAAACCCGGTAGTGACTAGGAGTCCTAAAATGTGTTCTAGAACAACCCGTGCGTGAAGCACGTACGCACAATTTGATTCATGTTCGGGTGGGCTCACTAGTGACCCGCATTTATTGCGCCGGACAAGTTGTGAAAACCGTGTTTTCGGCACCCCGTAGTGACTAGGAGTCCTAAAATATGTTCTGGAAAGACCTTTGCGCGAAGCACCGACGCATAATTTTATTGATGTTGGGGCGGGCTGACTAGTGACCCGCATTTATTGCGCCGCGACAAGTTGTGAAAACCGTGTTTTCCGCACCCGGTAGTGACTAGGAGTCCTAAAATGTGTTCTAGAAAAACCCGTGCGCGAAATACCGACGCACAATTTGATTCATGTTCGGGTGGGCTCACTAGTGACCCGCATTTATTGCGCCGGGACAAGTTGTGAAAACCGTGTTTTCCGCACCCGGTTGTGACTAGGAGTCCTAAAATGTGTTCTAGAACAACCTTTGTGCGAAACACCCACGCACAATTTTATTCATGTTCGGGTGGGCTCACTAGTGACCCGCCCTTATTGCGCCAGGACAAGTTGTGAAAACCGTGTTTTCCGCACCCGGTAGTGATTAGGAGTCCTAAAATGTGTTCTGGAATGATCCGTGCGCGAAACACCGAGGCACGACTTTGTTCATATTCGCATTGGCCCATTAGTGATCCGCAATTGTTGTGCCGGGACAAGTTGTGAAAACCGTGTTTTCGGCACCCCGTAGTGACTAGGAGTCCTAAAATGTGTTCTTGAACGAACCCACGCACAATTTTATTCATGTTCGGGTGGGCTCACTAGTGACCCGCATTTATTGCGCCGGACAAGTTGTGAAAACCGTGTTTTCCGCACCCGGTAGTGAGTAGGAGTCCTAAAATGTGTTCTGGAATGATCCGTGCGCGAAACACCGAGGCACGACTTTGTTCATCTTCGCATTGGCCCATTAGTGATCCGCATTTGTTGCACCGGGACAAGTAGTGAAAATCGTATTTTCCGCACGCGGTAGAGACTAGGAGTCCTAAAATGTGTTCGGGTGGGCCCATTAGTTACCCGCATTTATTGCGTCAGACAAGTTGTAAAAACTGTGTTTTCCACTCCCGGTAGT
Organism: Chloris gayana; assembly: GCA_031894775.1. NCBI lineage: Eukaryota > Viridiplantae > Streptophyta > Magnoliopsida > Poales > Poaceae > Chloris > Chloris gayana. The sequence continues at coordinate 31,491 of JAUNZO010003138.1, forward strand.
GACTAGGAGCCCCAAAATGTGTTCTGGAACGACCTGTGCGCGAAACACCGACGCACAATTTTATTCATGTTCGGGTGGGCTCACTAGTGACCCGCATTTATTGCGCCGGGACAAGTTGTGAAAACCGTGTTTTCCGCACCCGTTAGTGACTAGGAGTCCAAAAATGTGTTCTGGAATGATCCGTGCGCGAAACACCGAGGCACGACTTTGTTCATCTTCGCATTGGCCCATTAGTGATCCGCATTTGTTGCACCGGGACAAGTAGTGAAAATCGTATTTTCCGCACGCGGTAGAGACTAGGAGTCCTAAAATGTGTTCGGGTGGGCCCATTAGTGACCCGCATTTATTGCGTCGGGACAAGTTGTAAAAACCGTGTTTTCCACTCCCGGTAGTGACTAGGAGCCCTAAAATGTGTTCTGGAACGACCTGTGCGCGAAACACCGACGCACAATTTTATTCATGTTCGGGTGGGCTCACTAGTGACCCGCATTTATTGCGCCGGACAAGTTGTGGAAACCGTATTTTCCGCACCCGGATCGACTAGGAGTCCTAAAATTTGTTCGGGAACGACCCGAGCGCAAAACACCCACGCACGATTTTATTCATGTTCGGGTGGGCCCACTAGTGAACCGCATTTATTGTGCCGGACAAGTTGTGAAAACCACGTTTTCCAAACCCGGTAGTCGACTAGGAGTCCTAAAATGTGTTCTAGAACAACCCGTGCGTGAAGCACGTACGCACAATTTGATTCATGTTCGGGTGGGCTCACTAGTGACCCGCATTTATTGCGCCGGACAAGTTGTGAAAACCGTGTTTTCGGCACCCCGTAGTGACTAGGAGTCCTAAAATATGTTCTGGAAAGACCTTTGCGCGAAGCACCGACGCATAATTTTATTGATGTTGGGGCGGGCTGACTAGTGACCCGCATTTATTGCGCCGCGACAAGTTGTGAAAACCGTGTTTTCCGCACCCGGTAGTGACTAGGAGTCCTAAAATGTGTTCTAGAAAAACCCGTGCGCGAAATACCGACGCACAATTTGATTCATGTTCGGGTGGGCTCACTAGTGACCCGCATTTATTGCGCCGGGACAAGTTGTGAAAACCGTGTTTTCCGCACCCGGTTGTGACTAGGAGTCCTAAAATGTGTTCTAGAACAACCTTTGTGCGAAACACCCACGCACAATTTTATTCATGTTCGGGTGGGCTCACTAGTGACCCGCCCTTATTGCGCCAGGACAAGTTGTGAAAACCGTGTTTTCCGCACCCGGTAGTGATTAGGAGTCCTAAAATGTGTTCTGGAATGATCCGTGCGCGAAACACCGAGGCACGACTTTGTTCATATTCGCATTGGCCCATTAGTGATCCGCAATTGTTGTGCCGGGACAAGTTGTGAAAACCGTGTTTTCGGCACCTCGTAGTGACTAGGAGTCCTAAAATGTGTTCTTGAACGAACCCACGCACAATTTTATTCATGTTCGGGTGGGCTCACTAGTGACCCGCATTTATTGCGCCGGACAAGTTGTGAAAACCGTGTTTTCCGCACCCGGTAGTGAGTAGGAGTCCTAAAATGTGTTCTGGAATGATCCGTGCGCGAAACACCGAGGCACGACTTTGTTCATCTTCGCATTGGCCCATTAGTGATCCGCATTTGTTGCACCGGGACAAGTAGTGAAAATCGTATTTTCCGCACGCGGTAGAGACTAGGAGTCCTAAAATGTGTTCGGGTGGGCCCATTAGTTACCCGCATTTATTGCGTCGAGACAAGTTGTAAAACTGTGTTTTCCACTCCCGGTAGTGACTAGGAGCCCCAAAATGTGTTCTGGAACGACCTGTGCGCGAAACACCGACGCACAATTTTATTCATGTTCGGGTGGGCTCACTAGTGACCCGCATTTATTGCGCTGGGACAAGTTGTGAAAACCGTGTTTTCCGCACCCGTTAGTGACTAGGAGTCCAAAAATGTGTTCTGGAATGATCCGTGCGCGAAACACCGAGGCACGACTTTGTTCATCTTCGCATTGGCCCATTAGTGATCCGCATTTCTTGCACCGGGACAAGTAGTGAAAATCGTATTTTCCGCACGCGGTAGAGACTAGGAGTCCTAAAATGTGTTCGGGTGGGCCCATTAGTGACCCGCATTTATTGCGTCGGGACAAGTTGTAAAACCGTGTTTTCCACTCCCGTAGTGACTAGGAGCCCTAAAATGTGTTCTGGAACGACCTGTGCGCGAAACACCGACGCACAATTTTATTCATGTTCGGGTGGGCTCACTAGTGACCCACATTTATTGCGCCGGACAAGTTGTGAAAACCGTATTTTCCGCACCCGTACTCGACTAGGAGTCCTAAAATTTGTTCGGGAACGACCCGAGCGCAAAACACCCACGCACGATTTTATTCATGTTCGGGTGGGCCCACTAGTGAACCGCATTTATTGTGCCGGACAAGTTGTGAAAACCACGTTTTCCAAACCCGGTAGTGACTAGGAGTCCTAAAATGTGTTCTAGAACAACCCGTGCGTGAAGCACGTACGCACAATTTGATTCATGTTCGGGTGGGCTCACTAGTGACCCGCATTTATTGCGCCGGACAAGTTGTGAAAACCGTGTTTTCGGCACCCCGTAGTGACTAGGAGTCCTAAAATATGTTCTGGAAAGACCTTTGCGCGAAGCACCGACGCATAATTTTATTGATGTTGGGGCGGGCTGACTAGTGACCCGCATTTATTGCGCCGCGACAAGTTGTGAAAACCGTGTTTTCCGCACCCGGTAGTGACTAGGAGTCCTAAAATGTGTTCTAGAAAAACCCGTGCGCGAAATACCGACGCACAATTTGATTCATGTTCGGGTGGGCTCACTAGTGACCCGCATTTATTGCGCCGGGACAAGTTGTGAAAACCGTGTTTTCCGCACCCGGTTGTGACTAGGAGTCCTAAAATGTGTTCTAGAACAACCTTTGTGCGAAACACCCACGCACAATTTTATTCATGTTCGGGTGGGCTCACTAGTGACCCGCCCTTATTGCGCCAGGACAAGTTGTGAAAACCGTGTTTTCCGCACCCGGTAGTGATTAGGAGTCCTAAAATGTGTTCTGGAATGATCCGTGCGCGAAACACCGAGGCACGACTTTGTTCATATTCGCATTGGCCCATTAGTGATCCGCAATTGTTGTGCCGGGACAAGTTGTGAAAACCGTGTTTTCGGCACCCGTAGTGACTAGGAGTCCTAAAATGTGTTCTTGAACGAACCCACGCACAATTTTATTCATGTTCGGGTGGGCTCACTAGTGACCCGCATTTATTGCGCCGGGACAAGTTGTGAAAACCGTGTTTTCCGCACCCGGTAGTGACTAGGAGTCCTAAAATGTGTTCGGAATGATCCGTGCGCGAAACACCGAGGCACGACTTTGTTCATCTTCGCATTGGCCCATTAGTGATCTGCATTTGTTGCACCGGGACAAGTAGTGAAAATCGTATTTTCCGCACGCGGTAGAGACTAGGAGTCCTAAAATGTGTTCGGGTGGGCCCATTAGTGACCCGCATTTATTGCGTCGGGACAAGTTGTAAAACTCGTGTTTTCCACTCCCGGTAGTGACTAGGAGCCCTAAAATGTGTTCTGGAACGACCTGTGCGCGAAACACCGACGCACAATTTTATTCATGTTCGGGTGGGCTCACTAGTGAGCCGCATTTATTGCGCCGGGACAAGTTGTGGAAACCATATTTTCCGCACCCGTGATCGACTAGGAGTCCAAAAATTTGTTTGGGAACGACCCGAGCGCAAAACACCCACGCACGATTTTATTCATGTTCGGGTGGGCCCACTAGTGAACCGCATTTATTGTGCCGGGACAAGTTGTGAAAACCACGTTTTCCAAACCCGGTAGTGACTAGGAGTCCTAAAATGTGTTCTAGAACAACCTCGTGCGTGAAGCACGTACGCACAATTTGATTCATGTTCGGGTGGGCTCACTAGTGACCCGCATTTATTGCGCCGGGACAAGTTGTGAAAACCGTGTTTTCGGCACCCCGTAGTGACTAGGAGTCCTAAAATATGTTCTGGAAAGACCTTTGCGCGAAGCACCGACGCATAATTTTATTGATGTTGGGGCGGGCTGACTAGTGACCCGCATTTATTGCGCCGCGACAAGTTGTGAAAACCGTGTTTTCCGCACCCGGTAGTGACTAGGAGTCCTAAAATGTGTTCTAGAAAAACCTGTGCGCGAAATACCGACGCACAATTTGATTCATGTTCGGGTGGGCTCACTAGTGACCCGCATTTATTGCGCCGGGACAAGTTGTGAAAACCGTGTTTTCCGCACCCGGTTGTGACTAGGAGTCCTAAAATGTGTTCTAGAACAACCTTTGTGCGAAACACCCACGCACAATTTTATTCATGTTCGGGTGGGCTCACTAGTGACCCGCCCTTATTGCGCCAGGACAAGTTGTGAAAACCGTGTTTTCCGCACCCGGTAGTGATTAGGAGTCCTAAAATGTGTTCTGGAATGATCCGTGCGCGAAACACCGAGGCACGACTTTGTTCATATTCGCATTGGCCCATTAGTGATCCGCAATTGTTGTGCCGGGACAAGTTGTGAAAACCGTGTTTTCGGCACCCCGTAGTGACTAGGAGTCCTAAAATGTGTTCTTGAACGAACCCACGCACAATTTTATTCATGTTCGGGTGGGCTCACTAGTGACCCGCATTTATTGCGCCGGACAAGTTGTGAAAACCGTGTTTTCCGCACCCGGTAGTGAGTAGGAGTCCTAAAATGTGTTCTGGAATGATCCGTGCGCGAAACACCGAGGCACGACTTTGTTCATCTTCGCATTGGCCCATTAGTGATCCGCATTTGTTGCACCGGGACAAGTAGTGAAAATCGTATTTTCCGCACGCGGTAGAGACTAGGAGTCCTAAAATGTGTTCGGGTGGGCCCATTAGTTACCCGCATTTATTGCGTCAGGACAAGTTGTAAAACCGTGTTTTCCACTCCCGGTAGTGACTAGGAGCCCCAAAATGTGTTCTGGAACGACCTGTGCGCGAAACACCGACGCACAATTTTATTCATGTTCGGGTGGGCTCACTAGTGACCCGCATTTATTGCGCCGGGACAAGTTGTGAAAACCGTGTTTTCCGCACCCGTTAGTGACTAGGAGTCCAAAAATGTGTTCTGGAATGATCCGTGCGCGAAACACCGAGGCACGACTTTGTTCATCTTCGCATTGGCCCATTAGTGATCCGCATTTGTTGCACCGGGACAAGTAGTGAAAATCGTATTTTCCGCACGCGGTAGAGACTAGGAGTCCTAAAATGTGTTCGGGTGGGCCCATTAGTGACCCGCATTTATTGCGTCGGGACAAGTTGTAAAAACCGTGTTTTCCACTCCCGGTAGTGACTAGGAGCCCTAAAATGTGTTCTGGAACGACCCGTGCGCGAAACACCGACGCACAATTTTATTCATGTTCGGGTGGGCTCACTAGTGACCCGCATTTATTGCGCCGGGACAAGTTGTGGAAACCGTATTTTCCGCACCCGGTACCGACTAGGAGTCCTAAAATTTGTTCGGGAACGACCCGAGCGCAAAACACCCACGCACGATTTTATTCATGTTCGGGTGGGCCCACTAGTGAACCGCATTTATTGTGCCGGGACAAGTTGTGAAAACCACGTTTTCCAAACCCGGTACTGACTAGGAGTCCTAAAATGTGTTCTAGAACAACCTCGTGCGTGAAGCTACGTACGCACAATTTGATTCATGTTCGGGTGGGCTCACTAGTGACCCGCATTTATTGCGCCGGGACAAGTTGTGAAAACCGTGTTTTCGGCACCCCGTAGTGACTAGGAGTCCTAAAATATGTTCTGGAAAGACCTTTGCGCGAAGCACCGACGCATAATTTTATTGATGTTGGGGCGGGCTGACTAGTGACCCGCATTTATTGCGCCGCGACAAGTTGTGAAAACCGTGTTTTCCGCACCCGGTAGTGACTAGGAGTCCTAAAATGTGTTCTAGAAAAACCTCGTGCGCGAAATACCGACGCACAATTTGATTCATGTTCGGGTGGGCTCACTAGTGACCCGCATTTATTGCGCCGGGACAAGTTGTGAAAACCGTGTTTTCCGCACCCGGTTGTGACTAGGAGTCCTAAAATGTGTTCTAGAACAACCTTTGTGCGAAACACCCACGCACAATTTTATTCATGTTCGGGTGGGCTCACTAGTGACCCGCCCTTATTGCGCCAGGACAAGTTGTGAAAACCGTGTTTTCCGCACCCGGTAGTGATTAGGAGTCCTAAAATGTGTTCTGGAATGATCCGTGCGCGAAACACCGAGGCACGACTTTGTTCATATTCGCATTGGCCCATTAGTGATCCGCAATTGTTGTGCCGGGACAAGTTGTGAAAACCGTGTTTTCGGCACCTCGTAGTGACTAGGAGTCCTAAAATGTGTTCTTGAACGAACCCACGCACAATTTTATTCATGTTCGGGTGGGCTCACTAGTGACCCGCATTTATTGCGCCGGACAAGTTGTGAAAACCGTGTTTTCCGCACCCGGTAGTGAGTAGGAGTCCTAAAATGTGTTCTGGAATGATCCGTGCGCGAAACACCGAGGCACGACTTTGTTCATCTTCGCATTGGCCCATTAGTGATCCGCATTTGTTGCACCGGGACAAGTAGTGAAAATCGTATTTTCCGCACGCGGTAGAGACTAGGAGTCCTAAAATGTGTTCGGGTGGGCCCATTAGTTACCCGCATTTATTGCGTCAGGACAAGTTGTAAAAACTGTGTTTTCCACTCCCGGTAGTGACTAGGAGCCCCAAAATGTGTTCTGGAACGACCTGTGCGCGAAACACCGACGCACAATTTTATTCATGTTCGGGTGGGCTCACTAGTGACCCGCATTTATTGCGCTGGGACAAGTTGTGAAAACCGTGTTTTCCGCACCCGTTAGTGACTAGGAGTCCAAAAATGTGTTCTGGAATGATCCGTGCGCGAAACACCGAGGCACGACTTTGTTCATCTTCGCATTGGCCCATTAGTGATCCGCATTTCTTGCACCGGGACAAGTAGTGAAAATCGTATTTTCCGCACGCGGTAGAGACTAGGAGTCCTAAAATGTGTTCGGGTGGGCCCATTAGTGACCCGCATTTATTGCGTCGGGACAAGTTGTAAAAACTGTGTTTTCCACTCCCGGTAGTGACTAGGAGCCCTAAAATGTGTTCTGGAACGACCTGTGCGCGAAACACCGACGCACAATTTTATTCATGTTCGGGTGGGCTCACTAGTGACCCACATTTATTGCGCCGGGACAAGTTGTGAAAACCGTATTTTCCGCACCCGGTACTGACTAGGAGTCCTAAAATTTGTTCGGGAACGACCCGAGCGCAAAACACCCACGCACGATTTTATTCATGTTCGGGTGGGCCCACTAGTGAACCGCATTTATTGTGCCGGGACAAGTTGTGAAAACCACGTTTTCCAAACCCGGTAGTGACTAGGAGTCCTAAAATGTGTTCTAGAACAACTCTGTGCGTGAAGCACGGACGCACAATTTGATTCATGTTCGGGTGGGCTCACTAGTGACCCGCATTTATTGCGCCGGGACAAGTTGTGAAAACCGTGTTTTCGGCACCCCGTAGTGACTAGGAGTCCTAAAATATGTTCCGGAAAGACCTTTGCGCGAAGCACCGACGCATAATTTTATTGATGTTGGGGCGGGCTGACTAGTGACCCGCATTTATTGCGCCGCGACAAGTTGTGAAAACCGTGTTTTCCGCACCCGTAGTGACTAGGAGTCCTAAAATGTGTTCTAGAAAAACCCGTGCGCGAAATACCGACGCACAATTTGATTCATGTTCGGGTGGGCTCACTAGTGACCCGCATTTATTGCGCCGGGACAAGTTGTGAAAACCGTGTTTTCCGCACCCGGTTGTGACTAGGAGTCCTAAAATGTGTTCTAGAACAACCTTTGTGCGAAACACCCACGCACAATTTTATTCATGTTCGGGTGGGCTCACTAGTGACCCGCCCTTATTGCGCCAGGACAAGTTGTGAAAACCGTGTTTTCCGCACCCGGTAGTGATTAGGAGTCCTAAAATGTGTTCTGGAATGATCCGTGCGCGAAACACCGAGGCACGACTTTGTTCATATTCGCATTGGCCCATTAGTGATCCGCAATTGTTGTGCCGGGACAAGTTGTGAAAACCGTGTTTTCGGCACCCCGTAGTGACTAGGAGTCCTAAAATGTGTTCTTGAACGAACCCACGCACAATTTTATTCATGTTCGGGTGGGCTCACTAGTGACCCGCATTTATTGCGCCGGGACAAGTTGTGAAAACCGTGTTTTCCGCACCCGGTAGTGAGTAGGAGTCCTAAAATGTGTTCTGGAATGATCCGTGCGCGAAACACCGAGGCACGACTTTGTTCATCTTCGCATTGGCCCATTAGTGATCCGCATTTGTTGCACCGGGACAAGTAGTGAAAATCGTATTTTCCGCACGCGGTAGAGACTAGGAGTCCTAAAATGTGTTCGGGTGGGCCCATTAGTTACCCGCATTTATTGCGTCGGGACAAGTTGTAAAAACTGTGTTTTCCACTCCCGGTAGTGACTAGGAGCCCCAAAATGTGTTCTGGAACGACTCAGTGCGCGAAACACCGACGCACAATTTTATTCATGTTCGGTGGGCTCACTAGTGACCCGCATTTATTGCGCCGGGACAAGTTGTGGAAACCACTATTTTCCGCACCCGGTACCGACTAGGAGTCCTAAAATTTGTTCGGGAACGACCCGAGCGCAAAACACCCACGCACGATTTTATTCATGTTCGGGTGGGCCCACTAGTGAGCCGCATTTATTGTGCCGGGACAAGTTGTGAAAACCGTGTTTTCCGCACCCGGTAGTGACTAGGAGTCCTAAAATGTGTTCTGGAATGATCCGTGCGCGAAACACCGAGGCACGACTTTGTTCATCTTCGCATTGGCCCATTAGTGATCCGCATTTCTTGCACGGGACAAGTACTGAAAATCGTATTTTCCGCACGCGGTAGAGACTAGGAGTCCTAAAATGTGTTCGGGTGGGCCCATTAGTGACCCGCATTTATTGCGTCGGGACAAGTTGTAAAACCGTGTTTTCCGCACCCGGTAGTGACTAGGAGTCCTAAAATGTGTTCTGGAATGATCCGTGCGCGAAACACCGAGGCACGACTTTGTTCATCTTCGCATTGGCCCATTAGTGATCCGCATTTGTTGCACCGGGACAAGTAGTGAAAATCGTATTTTCCGCACGCGGTAGAGACTAGGAGTCCTAAAATGTGTTCGGGTGGGCCCATTAGTTACCCGCATTTATTGCGTCGGGACAAGTTGTAAAAGCTGTGTTTTCCACTCCCGGTAGTGACTAGGAGCCCCAAAATGTGTTCGGAACGACTCGTGCGCGAAACACCGACGCACAATTTTATTCATGTTCGGGTGGGCTCACTAGTGACCCGCATTTATTGCGCCGGGACAAGTTGTGGAAACCACTATTTTCCGCACCCGGTATCGACTAGGAGTCCTAAAATTTGTTCGGGAACGACCCGAGCGCAAAACACCCACGCACGATTTTATTCATGTTCGGGTGGGCCCACTAGTGAGCCGCATTTATTGTGCCGGGACAAGTTGTGAAAACCGTGTTTTCCGCACCCGGTAGTGACTAGGAGTCCTAAAATGTGTTCTGGAATGATCCGTGCGCGAAACACCGAGGCACGACTTTGTTCATCTTCGCATTGGCCCATTAGTGATCCGCATTTGTTGCACCGGGACAAGTAGTGAATATCGTATTTTCCGCACGCGGTAGAGACTAGGAGTCCTAAAATGTGTTCGGGTGGGCCCATTAGTGACCCGCATTTATTGCGTCGGGACAAGTTGTAAAACTGTGTTTTCCGCACCCGGTAGTGACTAGGAGTCCTAAAATGTGTTCTGGAATGATCCGTGCGCGAAACACCGAGGCACGACTTTGTTCATCTTCGCATTGGCCCATTAGTGATCCGCATTTGTTGCACCGGGACAAGTAGTGAAAATCGTATTTTCCGCACGCGGTAGAGACTAGGAGTCCTAAAATGTGTTCGGGTGGGCCCATTAGTGACCCGCATTTATTGCGTCGGGACAAGTTGTAAAAACCGTGTTTTCCACTCCCGGTAGTGACTAGGAGCCCTAAAATGTGTTCGGAACGACCTGTGCGCGAAACACCGACGCACAATTTTATTCATGTTCGGGTGGGCTCACTAGTGACCCGCATTTATTACGCCGGGACAAGTTGTGAAAACTGTATTTTCCGCACCCGGTATCGACTAGGAGTCCTAAAATTTGTTCGGGAACGACCCGAGCGCAAAACACCCACGCACGATTTTATTCATGTTCGGGTGGGCCCACTAGTGAGCCGCATTTATTGTGCCGGGACAAGTTGTGAAAACCACGTTTTCCAAACCCGGTAGTGACTAGGAGTCCTAAAATGTGTTCTAGAACAACTCTGTGCGTGAGGCACCGACGCACAATTTGATTCATGTTCGGGTGGGCTCACTAGTGACCCGCATTTATTGCGCCGGGACAAGTTGTGAAAACCGTGTTTTCGGCACCCCGTAGTGACTAGGAGTCCTAAAATATGTTCGGAAAGACCTTTGCGCGAAACACCGACGCATAATTTTATTGATGTTGGGGCGGGCTGACTAGTGACCCGCATTTATTGCGCCGCGACAAGTTGTGAAAACCGTGTTTTCCGCACCCGGTAGTGACTAGGAGTCCTAAAATGTGTTCTAGAAATACCTGTGCGCGAAATAACGACGCACAATTTGATTCATGTTCGGGTGGGCTCACTAGTGACCCGCATTTATTGCGCCGGGACAAGTTGTGAAAACCGTGTTTTCCGCACCCGGTTGTGACCAGGAGTCCTAAAATGTGTTCTAGAACAACCTTTGTGCGAAACACCCACGCACAATTTTATTCATGTTCGGGTGGGCTCACTAGTGACCCGCCGTTATTGCGCCGAGACAAGTTGTGAAAACCGTGTTTTCCGCACCCGGTAGTGATTAGGAGTCCTAAAATGTGTTCTGGAATGATCCGTGCGCGAAACACCGAGGCACGACTTTGTTCATCTTCGCATTGGCCCATTAGTGATCCGCATTTGTTGCACCGGGACAAGTAGTGAAAATCGTATTTTCCGCACGCGGTAGAGACTAGGAGTCCTAAAATGTGTTCGGGTGGGCCCATTAGTTACCCGCATTTATTGCGTCGGGACAAGTTGTAAAAGCTGTGTTTTCCACTCCCGGTAGTGACTAGGAGCCCTAAAATGTGTTCTGGAACGACCTGTGCGCGAAACACCGACGCACAATTTTATTCATGTTCGGGTGGGCTCACTAGTGACCCGCATTTATTGCGCCGGGACAAGTTGTGAAAACTGTATTTTCCGCACCCGGTACCGACTAGGAGTCCTAAAATTTGTTCGGGAACGACCCGAGCGCAAAACACCCACGCACGATTTTATTCATGTTCGGGTGGGCCCACTAGTGAGCCGCATTTATTGTGCCGGGACAAGTTGTGAAAACCGTGTTTTCCGCACCCGGCAGTGACTAGGAGTCCTAAAATGTGTTCTAGAAAAACCTGTGCGCGAAATACCGACGCACAATTTGATTCATGTTCGGGTGGCCTCACTAGTGACCCGCATTTATTGCGCCGGGACAAGTTGTGAAAACCGTGTTTTCCGCACCCGGTAGTGACTAGGAGTCCTAAAATGTGTTCTGGAATGATCCGTGCGCGAAACACCGAGGCACGACTTTGTTCATCTTCGCATTGGCCCATTAGTGATCCGCATTTGTTGCACCGGGACAAGTAGTGAAAATCGTATTTTCCGCACGCGGTAGAGACTAGGAGTCCTAAAATGTGTTCGGGTGGGCCCATTAGTTACCCGCATTTATTGCGTCGGGACAAGTTGTAAAAACTGTGTTTTCCACTCCCGGTAGTGACTAGGAGCCCCAAAATGTGTTCTGGAACGACCTGTGCGCGAAACACCGACGCACAATTTTATTCATGTTCGGGTGGGCTCACTAGTGACCCGCATTTATTGCGCCGGGACAAGTTGTGGAAACTGTATTTTCCGCACCCGGTATCGACTAGGAGTCCTAAAATTTGTTCGGGAACGACCCGAGCGCAAAACACCCACGCACGATTTTATTCATGTTCGGGTGGGCCCACTAGTGAGCCGCATTTATTGTGCCGGGACAAGTTGTGAAAACCGTGTTTTCCGCACCCGGTAGTGACTAGGAGTCCTAAAATATGTTCTAGAAAAACCTGTGCGCGAAACACCGACGCACAATTTCGTTCATGTTCGGGTGGGCTCACTAGGGACCCGCATTTTTTGTGTCGGGACAAGTTGTGAAAACCGGGTTTTCGGCACCTCGTAGTGACTAGGAGTCCTAAAATGTGTTCTGGAACGATCGTGCGCGAAACACCGACGCACAATTTTATTGATGTTCGGGTGCGCTGACTAGTGACCCTCATTTATTGCGCCGCGACCAGTTGTGAAAACCGTGTTTTCCGCACCTCGTAGTGACTAGGAGTCCTAAAATGTGTTCTGGAACGACCGTGCGCGAAACACCGACGCACAATTTCGTTCATGTTCGGGTGGGCTCACTAGTGACTCGCATTTATTACGCTGGGACAAGTTGTGAAAACCGTGTTTTCCGCTCCCGGTAGTGACTAGGAGTCCTAAAATGTGTTCAGGAAGGACCTGTGCGCGAAACACCCACGCAAAATTTTATTCATGTTCGGGTGGGCTCACTAGTGACCCGCATTTATTGCGCCGGGACTAGTTGTGAAAACCGTGTTTTCCGCAGCCGGTAGTGACTATGAGTCCTAAAATGTGTTCTCTAATGATCCGTGCGCGAAACACCAAAGCACGACTTTGTTCATCTTCGCATTGGCCCATTAGTGATCCGCATTTGTTGCGCCGGGACAAGTTGTGAAAACTATACTTTTCGCACCCGGTAGAGACTAGGAGTCCATAAATGAGTTCTGGAAGAACCCGTGTGCTAAACTTCGACGCAGAATTTTGTTCACGTTCGGGTGGGCCCACTAGTGACCCGCATTTATTACGTCGGGACAAGTTGTGAAAACTGTGTTTTCCGCACCCGGTAGTGACTAGGAGTCCTAAAATATGTTCTGGAACGACCTGTGCGCGAAACACCGACGCACAATTTGATTCATGTTCGGGTGGGGTCACTAGTGACCCGCATTTATTGTGCCGGGACAAGTTGTGAAAACCGGGTTTTCGGCACCTCGAAGTGACTAGGAGTCCTAAAATGTGTTCTGAAACGATCGTGCGCGAAACACCAACACACAATTGTATTGATGTTCGGGTGCGCTGACTAGTGACCCTCATTTATTGCGCCGGGACAAGTTGTGAAAACCGTGTTTTCAGCACCCGGTAGTGACTAGGAGTCCTAAAATGTGTTCTAGAACAACCTTTGCGCGAAACACCGACGCACAATTTGATTCATGTTCGGGTGGGCTCACTAGTCACCCGCATTTATTGTGCCGGGACAAGTTGTGAAAACCGTGTTTTCCGCAACCGGTAGTGACTAGGAGTCCTAAAATGTGTTCTGGAACGACCTTTGCGCGAAACACCGACGCACAATTTGATTCATGTTCGGGTGGGCTCACTAGTGACCCGCATTTATTGCCCGGGACAAGTTCTGAAAACCGTGTTTTCCGCACCGGTAGTGAGTAGGAGTTCTAAAATGTGTTCTGGAACGACCTGTGCGCGAAACACCGACGCACAATTTTATTCATGTTCGGGTGGGCTCACTAGTGACCCGCAATTATTGCGCCGGGACAAGTTGTGAAAACCGTGTTTTCGGCACCCCATAGTGACTAGGAGTCCTAAAATGTGTTCGGAACGACTCAGTGCGCGAAACACCAACACACAATTTCATTGATGTTCGGGTGGGCTGACTCGTGACCCGCATTTATTGCGTCGGGACAAGTTGTGAAAACCGTGTTTTCCGCTCCCGGTAGTGACTAGGAGTCCTAAAATGTGTTCAGGAAGGACCTGTGCGCGAAACACCCACGCAAAATTTTATTCATGTTCGGGTGGGCTCACTAGTGACCCGCATTTATTGCGCCGGGACTAGTTGTGAAAACCGTGTTTTCCGCAGCCGGTAGTGACTATGAGTCCTAAAATGTGTTCTCTAATGATCCGTGCGCGAAACACCAAAGCACGACTTTGTTCATCTTCGCATTGGCCCATTAGTGATCCGCATTTGTTGCGCCGGGACAAGTTGTGAAAACTATACTTTTCGCACCCAGTAGAGACTAGGAGTCCATAAATGAGTTCTGGAAGAACCCGTGTGCTAAACTTCGACGCAGAATTTTGTTCACGTTCGGGTGGGCCCACTAGTGACCCGCATTTATTACGTCGGGACAAGTTGTGAAAACTGTGTTTTCCGCACCCGGTAGTGACTAGGAGTCCTAAAATATGTTCTGGAACGACCTGTGCGCGAAACACCGACGCACAATTTTGTTCATGTTCGGGTGGGGTCACTAGTGACCCGCATTTTTTGTGCCGGGACAAGTTGTGAAAACCGGGTTTTCGGCACCTCGAAGTGACTAGGAGTCCTAAAATGTGTTCTGAAACGATCTGTGCGCGAAACACCGACGCACAATTGTATTGATGTTCGGGTGCGCTGACTAGTGACCCTCATTTATTGCGCCGGGACAAGTTGTGAAAACCGTGTTTTCAGCACCCCATAGTGACCGGGAGTCCTAAAATGTGTTCGGAACGACCTGTGCGCGAAACATCGACAGACAATTTTATTGATGTTCGGGTGGGCTGACAGGTGACCCGCATTTATTGCGCTGGGACAAGTTGTGAAAACCGTGTTTTCCGCAACCGGTAGTGACTAGGAGTCCTAAAATGTGTTCTAGAACAACCTTTGCGCGAAACACCGACGCACAATTTGATTCATGTTCGGGTGGGCTCACTAGTGACCCGCATTTATTGCCCCGGGACAAGTTCTGAAAACCGTGTTTTCCGCACCGGTAGTGAGTAGGAGTTCTAAAATGTGTTCTGGAACGACCTGTGCGCGAAACACCGACGCACAATTTTATTCATGTTCGGGTGGGCTCACTAGTGACCCGCAATTATTACGCCGGGACAAGTTGTGAAAACCGTGTTTTCGGCACCCCATAGTGACTAGGAGTCCTAAAATGTGTTCTGGAACGACCTGTGCGCAAAACACCAACACACAATTTCATTGATGTTCGGGTGGGCTGACTCGTGACCCGCATTTATTGCGTCGGGACAAGTTGTGAAAACCGTGTTTTCCGCACCCGGTAGTGACTAGGAGTCCTAAAATGTGTTCTAGAACAACCTTTGCGCGAAACACCGACGCGCAATTTGATTCATGTTCGGGTGGGCTCACTAGTGACCCTCATTTATTGCGCCGGGACAAGTTGTGAAAACCGTGTTTTTCGCACCTGGTAGTGATTAGGAGTCCTAAAATGTGTTCTCTAATGATCCGTGCGCGAAACACCGAGGCACGACTTTGTTCATCTTCGCATTGGCCCATTAGTGATGCGCATTTGTTGCGCCGGGACAAGTTGTGAAAACCGCATTTTCCACACCCGCTAGAGACTAGGAGTCCTAAAATGAGTTCCGGAAGAACCCGTGTGCTAAACCTCGATGCAGAATTTTGTTCACGTTCGGGTGGGCCCACTAGTGACCCGCATTTTTGCGTCGGGACAAGTTGTAAAAACTGTGTTATCCGCACCCGGTAGTGACTAGGAGTCCTAAAATGTGTTATCGAACGATCTGTGCGCGAAACACCGACATACAATTTTATTCATGTTCGGGTAGGCTCACTAGTGACCCACATTTATTGCGCCGGGACAAGTTGTGAAAACCGTGTTTTCGGCACCCCATAGTGACCAGGAGTCCAAAAATGTGTTCTGGAACGACCAGTGCGCGAAACATCGACACACAATTTTATTGATGTTCGGGTGGGCTGATTGGTGACCTGCATTTATTGCGCCGGGACAAGTTGTGAAAACCGTGTTTTCCGCACCCGGTAGTGACTAGGAGTCCTAAAATGTGTTCTAGAACAACCTTTGTGCGAAACACCGACGCACAATTTGATTTATGTTCGGGTGGGCTCACTAGTGACCCGCATTTGTTGCGCCGGGACAAGTTGTGAAAACCGTGTTTTCCGCAGCCGGTAGTGACTAGGAGTTCTAAAATGTGTTATGGAACGACCTGTGCGCGAAACACCGACGCACAATTTTATTCATGTTCGGGTGGGCTCACTAGTGACCCACATTTATTCCGTCGGGACAATTTGTGTAAACCATATTTTCCGCACCCCGTAGTGACTAGGAGTCCTAAAATTTGTTCAGGAACGACCCGGCGCAAAACACCCACGCAGGATTTTATTCATGTTCGGGTGGGCCCACTAGTGAGCCGCATTTATTGTGCCGGGACAAGTTGTGAATACCTCGTTTTCCACACACGGTAGTGACTAGGAGTCCTAAAATGTGTTCTAGAACAACCTTTGCGCGAAACACCGATGCAAAATTTGATTCATGTTCGGGTGGGCTCACTAGTGATCCGCATTTATTGCGCCGGGACAAGTTGTGAAAACCTTGTTTTCGGCACCCCATAGTGACTAGGAGTCCTAAAATGTGTTCTGGAACGACCTGTGCGCGAAACACCGACACACAATTTTATTGATGTTCGGGTGGGCTGACTAGTGACCCGCATTTATTGCGCCGGGACAAGTTGTGAAAACCGTGTTTTCCGCACCCGGTAGTGACTAGGAGTCCTAAAATGTGTTCTAGAACAACCTTTGCACGAAACACCGACGCACAATTTGATTCATGTTCGGGTGGGCTCACTAGTGACCCGCATTTATTGCGTCGGGACAAGTTGTGAAAACCGTGTTTTCCTCTCCCGGTAGTGACTAGGAGTCCTAAAATGTGTTCTGGAAGGACCTGTGCGCGAAACACCCACGCACAATTTTATTCATGTTCGGGTGGGCTCACTAGTGACCCTCATTTATTGCGCCGGGACAAGTTGTGAAAACCGTGTTTTCCGCACCCGGTAGTGACTAGGGGTCCTAAAATGTTTTCTCGAATGATCCGTGCGCGAAACACCGAGGCACGACTTTGTTCATCTTCGCATTGGCCCATTAGTGATGCGCATTTGTTGCGCCGGGACAAGTTGTGAAAACCGCATTTTCCACACCCGATAGAGACTAGGAGTCCTAAAATGAGTTCCGGAAGAACCCGTGTGCTAAACCTCGATGCAGAATTTTGTTCACGTTCGGGTGGGCCCACTAGTGACCCGCATTTTTGCGTCGGGACAAGTTGTAAAAACTGTGTTATCCGCACCCGGTAGTGACTAGGAGTCCTAAAATGTGTTATCGAACGACCTGTGCGCGAAACACCGACATACAATTTTATTCATGTTCGGGTAGGCTCACTAGTGACCCACATTTATTGCGCCGGGACAAGTTGTGAAAACCGTGTTTTCGGCACCCCATAGTGACCAGGAGTCCAAAAATGTGTTCTGGAACGACCAGTGCGCGAAACATCGACACACAATTTTATTGATGTTCGGGTGGGCTGATTGGTGACCTGCATTTATTGCGCCGGGACAAGTTGTGAAAACCGTGTTTTCCGCACCCGGTAGTGACTAGGAGTCCTAAAATGTGTTCTAGAACAACCTTTGTGCGAAACACCGACGCACAATTTGATTTATGTTCGGGTGGGCTCACTAGTGACCCGCATTTGTTGCGCCGGGACAAGTTGTGAAAACCGTGTTTTCCGCAGCCGGTAGTGACTAGGAGTTCTAAAATGTGTTATGGAACGACCTGTGCGCGAAACACCGACGCACAATTTTATTCATGTTCGGGTGGGCTCACTAGTGACCCACATTTATTCCGTCGGGACAATTTGTGTAAACCATATTTTCCGCACCCCGTAGTGACTAGGAGTCCTAAAATTTGTTCAGGAACGACCCGGCGCAAAACACCCACGCAGGATTTTATTCATGTTCGGGTGGGCCCACTAGTGAGCCGCATTTATTGTGCCGGGACAAGTTGTGAATACCTCGTTTTCCACACACGGTAGTGACTAGGAGTCCTAAAATGTGTTCTAGAACAACCTTTGCGCGAAACACCGATGCAAAATTTGATTCATGTTCGGGTGGGCTCACTAGTGATCCGCATTTATTGCGCCGGGACAAGTTGTGAAAACCTTGTTTTCGGCACCCCATAGTGACTAGGAGTCCTAAAATGTGTTCTGGAACGACCTGTGCGCGAAACACCGACACACAATTTTATTGATGTTCGGGTGGGCTGACTAGTGACCCGCATTTATTGCGCCGGGACAAGTTGTGAAAACCGTGTTTTCCGCACCCGGTAGTGACTAGGAGTCCTAAAATGTGTTCTAGAACAACCTTTGCACGAAACACCGACGCACAATTTGATTCATGTTCGGGTGGGCTCACTAGTGACCCGCATTTATTGCGTCGGGACAAGTTGTGAAAACCGTGTTTTCCTCTCCGGTAGTGACTAGGAGTCCTAAAATGTGTTCTGGAAGGACCTGTGCGCGAAACACCCACGCACAATTTTATTCATGTTCGGGTGGGCTCACTAGTGACCCTCATTTATTGCGCCGGGACAAGTTGTGAAAACCGTGTTTTCCGCACCCGGTAGTGACTAGGGGTCCTAAAATGTTTTCTCGAATGATCCGTGCGCGAAACACCGAGGCACGACTTTGTTCATCTTCGCATTGGCCCATTAGTGATGCGCATTTGTTGCGCCGGGACAAGTTGTGAAAACCGCATTTTCCACACCCGATAGAGACTAGGAGTCCTAAAATGAGTTCCGGAAGAACCCGTGTGCTAAACCTCGATGCAGAATTTTGTTCACGTTCGGGTGGGCCCACTAGTGACCCGCATTTTTGCGTCGGGACAAGTTGTAAAAACCGTGTTATCCGCACCCGGTAGTGACTAGGAGTCCTAAAATGTGTTATCGAACGACCTGTGCGCGAAACACCGACATACAATTTTATTCATGTTCGGGTAGGCTCACTAGTGACCCACATTTATTGCGCCGGGACAAGTTGTGAAAACCGTGTTTTCGGCACCCCTTAGTGACCAGGAGTCCAAAAATGTGTTCTGGAACGACCAGTGCGCGAAACATCGACACACAATTTTATTGATGTTCGGGTGGGCTGATTGGTGACCTGCATTTATTGCGCCGGGACAAGTTGTGAAAACCGTGTTTTCCGCACCCGGTAGTGACTAGGAGTCCTAAAATGTGTTCTAGAACAACCTTTGTGCGAAACACCGACGCACAATTTGATTTATGTTCGGGTGGGCTCACTAGTGACCCGCATTTGTTGCGCCGGGACAAGTTGTGAAAACCGTGTTTTCCGCAGCCGGTAGTGACTAGGAGTTCTAAAATGTGTTATGGAACGACCTGTGCGCGAAACACCGACGCACAATTTTATTCATGTTCGGGTGGGCTCACTAGTGACCCACATTTATTCCGTCGGGACAATTTGTGTAAACCATATTTTCCGCACCCCGTAGTGACTAGGAGTCCTAAAATTTGTTCAGAACGACCCGGCGCAAAACACCCACGCAGGATTTTATTCATGTTCGGGTGGGCCCACTAGTGAGCCGCATTTATTGTGCCGGGACAAGTTGTGAATACCTCGTTTTCCACACACGGTAGTGACTAGGAGTCCTAAAATGTGTTCTAGAACAACCTTTGCGCGAAACACCGATGCAAAATTTGATTCATGTTCGGGTGGGCTCACTAGTGATCCGCATTTATTGCGCCGGACAAGTTGTGAAAACCTTGTTTTCGGCACCCCATAGTGACTAGGAGTCCTAAAATGTGTTCTGGAACGACTCGTGCGCGAAACACCGACACACAATTTTATTGATGTTCGGGTGGGCTGACTAGTGACCCGCATTTATTGCGCCGGGACAAGTTGTGAAAACCGTGTTTTCCGCACCCGGTAGTGACTAGGAGTCCTAAAATGTGTTCTAGAACAACCTTTGCACGAAACACCGACGCACAATTTGATTCATGTTCGGGTGGGCTCACTAGTGACCCGCATTTATTGCGTCGGGACAAGTTGTGAAAACCGTGTTTTCCTCTCCCGTAGTGACTAGGAGTCCTAAAATGTGTTCCGGAAGGACCTGTGCGCGAAACACCCACGCACAATTTTATTCATGTTCGGGTGGGCTCACTAGTGACCCTCATTTATTGCGCCGGGACAAGTTGTGAAAACCGTGTTTTCCGCACCCGGTAGTGACTAGGGGTCCTAAAATGTTTTCTCGAATGATCCGTGCGCGAAACACCGAGGCACGACTTTGTTCATCTTCGCATTGGCCCATTAGTGATGCGCATTTGTTGCGCCGGGACAAGTTGTGAAAACCGCATTTTCCACACCCGATAGAGACTAGGAGTCCTAAAATGAGTTCCGGAAGAACCCGTGTGCTAAACCTCGATGCAGAATTTTGTTCACGTTCGGGTGGGCCCACTAGTGACCCGCATTTTTGCGTCGGGACAAGTTGTAAAACCGTGTTATCCGCACCCGGTAGTGACTAGGAGTCCTAAAATGTGTTATCGAACGACCTGTGCGCGAAACACCGACATACAATTTTATTCATGTTCGGGTAGGCTCACTAGTGACCCACATTTATTGCGCCGGGACAAGTTGTGAAAACCGTGTTTTCGGCACCCCATAGTGACCAGGAGTCCAAAAATGTGTTCTGGAACGACCAGTGCGCGAAACATCGACACACAATTTTATTGATGTTCGGGTGGGCTGATTGGTGACCTGCATTTATTGCGCCGGGACAAGTTGTGAAAACCGTGTTTTCCGCACCCGGTAGTGACTAGGAGTCCTAAAATGTGTTCTAGAACAACCTTTGTGCGAAACACCGACGCACAATTTGATTTATGTTCGGGTGGGCTCACTAGTGACCCGCATTTGTTGCGCCGGGACAAGTTGTGAAAACCGTGTTTTCCGCAGCCGGTAGTGACTAGGAGTTCTAAAATGTGTTATGGAACGACCTGTGCGCGAAACACCGACGCACAATTTTATTCATGTTCGGGTGGGCTCACTAGTGACCCACATTTATTCCGTCGGGACAATTTGTGTAAACCATATTTTCCGCACCTCGTAGTGACTAGGAGTCCTAAAATTTGTTCGAGAACGACCCGGCGCAAAACACCCACGCAGGATTTTATTCATGTTCGGGTGGGCCCACTAGTGAGCCGCATTTATTGTGCCGGGACAAGTTGTGAATACCTCGTTTTCCACACACGGTAGTGACTAGGAGTCCTAAAATGTGTTCTAGAACAACCTTTGCGCGAAACACCGATGCAAAATTTGATTCATGTTCGGGTGGGCTCACTAGTGATCCGCATTTATTGCGCCGGGACAAGTTGTGAAAACCTTGTTTTCGGCACCCCATAGTGACTAGGAGTCCTAAAATGTGTTCTGGAACGACCTGTAGCGCGAAACACCGACACACAATTTTATTGATGTTCGGGTGGGCTGACTAGTGACCCGCATTTATTGCGCCGGGACAAGTTGTGAAAACCGTGTTTTCCGCACCCGGTAGTGACTAGGAGTCCTAAAATGTGTTCTAGAACAACCTTTGCACGAAACACCGACGCACAATTTTATTCATGTTCGGGTGGGCTCACTAGTGACCCGCATTTATTGCGTCGGGACAAGTTGTGAAAACCGTGTTTTCCTCTCCCGGTAGTGACTAGGAGTCCTAAAATGTGTTCTGGAAGGACCCGTGCGCGAAACACCCACGCACAATTTTATTCATGTTCGGGTGGGCTCACTAGTGACCCTCATTTATTGCGCCGGGACAAGTTGTGAAAACCGTGTTTTCCGCACCCGGTAGTGACTAGGGGTCCTAAAATGTTTTCTCGAATGATCCGTGCGCGAAACACCGAGGCACGACTTTGTTCATCTTCGCATTGGCCCATTAGTGATGCGCATTTGTTGCGCCGGGACAAGTTGTGAAAACCGCATTTTCCACACCCGATAGAGACTAGGAGTCCTAAAATGAGTTCCGGAAGAACCCGTGTGCTAAACCTCGATGCAGAATTTTGTTCACGTTCGGGTGGGCCCACTAGTGACCCGCATTTTTTGCGTCGGGACAAGTTGTAAAAACTGTGTTATCCGTACCCGGTAGTGACTAGGAGTCCTAAAATGTGTTATCGAACGACCTGTGCGCGAAACACCGACATACAATTTTATTCATGTTCGGGTAGGCTCACTAGTGACCCACATTTATTGCGCCGGGACAAGTTGTGAAAACCGTGTTTTCGGCACCCCATAGTGACCAGGAGTCCAAAAATGTGTTCTGGAACGACCAGTGCGCGAAACATCGACACACAATTTTATTGATGTTCGGGTGGGCTGATTGGTGACCTGCATTTATTGCGCCGGGACAAGTTGTGAAAACCGTGTTTTCCGCACCCGGTAGTGACTAGGAGTCCTAAAATGTGTTCTAGAACAACCTTTGTGCGAAACACCGACGCACAATTTGATTTATGTTCGGGTGGGCTCACTAGTGACCCGCATTTGTTGCGCCGGGACAAGTTGTGAAAACCGTGTTTTCCGCAGCCGGTAGTGACTAGGAGTTCTAAAATGTGTTATGGAACGACTCTGTGCGCGAAACACCGACGCACAATTTTATTCATGTTCGGGTGGGCTCACTAGTGACCCACATTTATTCCGTCGGGACAATTTGTGTAAACCGTATTTTCCGCACCCTGTAGTGACTAGGAGTCCTAAAATTTGTTCAGGAACGACCCGGGCGCAAAACACCCACGCAGGATTTTATTCATGTTCAGGTGGGCCCACTAGTGAGCCGCATTTATTGTGCCGGGACAAGTTGTGAATACCTCGTTTTCCACACACGGTAGTGACTAGGAGGCCCAAAATGTGTTCTGGAACAACCTGTGCGCGAAGCACCGACGCAAAATTTGATTCATGTTCGGGTGGGCTCACTAGTGACCCGCATTTATTGCGTCTGGGACAAGTTGTGAAAACCGTGTTTTCGGCACCCCATAGTGACAAGGAGTCCTAAAATGTGTTCTGGAACGACTTGTGCGCGAAACACCGACACACAATTTTCTTGATGTTCGGGTGGGCTGACTAGTGACCCGCATTTATTGCGCCGAGACAAGTTGTGAAAACCGTGTTTTTCGCACCCGGTAGTGACTAACAGTCCTAAAATGTTTTCTCGAATGATCCGTGCGCGAAACACCGAGGCACGACTTTGTTCATCTTCGCATTGGCCCATTAGTGATCCACATTTGTTGTGCCGAGACAAGTTGTGAAAATCGTATTTTCCGCACCCGGTAGAGACTAGGAGTCCTAAAATGAGTTTTGGAAGAACCCGTGTGCTAATCCTCGACGCAGAATTTTGTTCACGTTCGGGTGGGCCCACTAGTGACCCGCATTTATTGCGTCGGGATAACTTGTAAAAACTGTGTTTTCCGCACCCGGTAGTGACTAGGAGTCCTAAAATGTGTTATGGAACGACCTGTGCGCGAAACACCGACACACAATTTTATTCATGTTCGGGTAGGCTCACTAGTGACCCGCATTTATTGCACCGGGACAAGTTGTGAAAACCGTGTTTTCGGCACCCCTTAGTTACCAGGAGTCCTAAAATGTGTTCTGGAACGACCCGTGCGCGAAACATCGACACACAATTTAATTGATGTTCGGGTGGGCTGACTGGTGACCCGCTTTTATTGCGCTGGGACAAGTTGTGAAAACCGTGTTTTCCGCAACCGGTAGTGACTAGGAGTCCTAAAATGTGTTCTAGAACAACCTTTGCGCGAAACATCGATGCACAATTTGATTCATGTTCGGCTGGGCTCACTAGTGACCCGTATTTATTGCCCGGGACAAGTTGTGAAAACCGTGTTTTCCGCACCCGGTAGTGACTAGGAGTTCTAAAATGTGTTCTGGAAATACCCGTGCGCGAAACACCGACGCACAATTTTACTCATGTTCGGGTGGGCTCACTAGTGAACCGCATTTATTGCGCCGGGACAAGTTGTGCAAACCGTGTTTTCGGCACCCCATAGTGACCAGGAGTCCTAAAATGTGTTCTGGAACGACCCGTGCGCGAAACATCGACACACAATTTTATTGATGTTCGGGTGGGCTGACTAGTGACCCGCATTTATTGCGTCGGGACAAGTTGTGAAAACCGTGTTTTCCGCATCCGGTAGTGACTAGGAGTCCTAAAATGTGTTCGAGAACGACCCGGGCGCAAAACACCCACGCAGGATTTTATTCATGTTCGGGTGGGCCCACTAGTGAGCCGCATTTATTGTGCCGGGACAAGTTGTGAAAACCTCGTTTTCCACACACGGTAGTGACTAGGAGGCCCAAAATGTGTTCTGGAACAACCTGTGCGCGAAGCACCGACGCAAAATTTGATTCATGTTCGGGTGGGCTCACTAGTGACCCGCATTTATTGCTTGCTGGGACAAGTTGTGAAAACCGTGTTTTCAGCACCCCATAGTGACTAGGAGTCCTAAAATGTGTTCTGGAACGACCTGTGCGCGAAACACCGACACACAATTTTCTTGATGTTCGGGTGGGCTGACTAGTGACCCGCATTTATTGCGCCGGGACAAGTTGTGAAAACCGTGTTTTCCGCACCCGGTAGTGACTAGGAGTCCTAAAATGTTTTCTCGAATGATCCGTGCGCGAAACACCGAGGCACGACTTTGTTCATCTTCGCATTGGCCCATTAGTGATCCACATTTGTTGTGCCGAGACAAGTTGTGAAAATCGTATTTTCCGCACCCGGTAGAGACTAGGAGTCCTAAAATGAGTTTTGGAAGAACCCGTGTGCTAATCCTCGACGCAGAATTTTGTTCACGTTCGGGTGGGCCCACTAGTGACCCGCATTTATTGCGTCGGGACAACTTGTAAAAACTGTGTTTTCCGCACCCGGTAGTGACTAGGAGTCCTAAAATGTGTTATGGAACGACTCTGTGCGCGAAACACCGACACACAATTTTATTCATGTTCGGGTAGGCTCACTAGTGACCCGCATTTATTGCACCGGGACAAGTTGTGAAAACCGTGTTTTCGGCACCCCTTAGTTACCAGGAGTCCTAAAATGTGTTCGGAACGACCTGTGCGCGAAACATCGACACACAATTTAATTGATGTTCGGGTGGGCTGACTGGTGACCCGCTTTTATTGCGTCTGGGACAAGTTGTGAAAACCGTGTTTTCCGCAACCGGTAGTGACTAGGAGTCCTAAAATGTGTTCTAGAACAACCTTTGCGCGAAACATCGATGCACAATTTGATTCATGTTCGGCTGGGCTCACTAGTGACCCGTATTTATTGCCCCGGGACAAGTTGTGAAAACCGTGTTTTTCGCACCCGGTAGTGACTAGGAGTTCTAAAATGTGTTCTGGAAATACCTGTGCGCGAAACACCGACGCACAATTTTACTCATGTTCGGGTGGGCTCACTAGTGAACCGCATTTATTGCGCCGGGACAAGTTGTGCAAACCGTGTTTTCGGCACCCCATAGTGACCAGGAGTCCTAAAATGTGTTCGGAACGACCTGTGCGCGAAACATCGACACACAATTTTATTGATGTTCGGGTGGGCTGACTAGTGACCCGCATTTATTGCGTCGGGACAAGTTGTGAAAACCGTGTTTTCCGCATCCGGTAGTGACTAGGAGTCCTAAAATGTGTTCAGGAACGACCCGGGCGCAAAACACCCACGCAGGATTTTATTCATGTTCGGGTGGGCCCACTAGTGAGCCGCATTTATTGTGCCGGGACAAGTTGTGAAAACCTCGTTTTCCACACACGGTAGTGACTAGGAGGCCCAAAATGTGTTCTGGAACAACCTGTGCGCGAAGCACCGACGCAAAATTTGATTCATGTTCGGGTGGGCTCACTAGTGACCCGCATTTATTGCGTCTGGGACAAGTTGTGAAAACCGTGTTTTCAGCACCCCATAGTGACTAGGAGTCCTAAAATGTGTTCGGAACGACACTGTGCGCGAAACACCGACACACAATTTTCTTGATGTTCGGGTGGGCTGACTAGTGACCCGCATTTATTGCGCCGGGACAAGTTGTGAAAACCGTGTTTTCCGCACCCGGTAGTGACTAGGAGTCCTAAAATGTTTTCTCGAATGATCCGTGCGCGAAACACCGAGGCACGACTTTGTTCATCTTCGCATTGGCCCATTAGTGATCCACATTTGTTGTGCCGAGACAAGTTGTGAAAATCGTATTTTCCGCACCCGGTAGAGACTAGGAGTCCTAAAATGAGTTTTGGAAGAACCCGTGTGCTAATCCTCGACGCAGAATTTTGTTCACGTTCGGGTGGGCCCACTAGTGACCCGCATTTATTGCGTCGGGACAACTTGTAAAAGCTGTGTTTTCCGCCGGGACAATTTGTGAAAACCGTATTTTCCGCACCCTGTAGTGACTAGGAGTCCTAAAATTTGTTCAGGAACGACCCGGGCGCAAAACACCCACGCAGGATTTTATTCATGTTCGGGTGGGCCCACTAGTGAGCCGCATTTATTGCGCTGGGACAAGTTGTGAAAACCGTGTTTTCCGCAACCGGTAGTGACTAGGAGTCCTAAAATGTGTTCGGAACGACCTGTGCGCGAAACACCGACGCACAATTCTATTCATGTTCGGGTGGGCTCACTAGTGAACCGCATTTATTGCGCCGGGACAAGTTGTGAAAACCGTGTTTTCGGCACCCCATAGTGATTAGGAGTCCTAAAATGTGTTCGGAACGACCTGTGCGCGAAACACCAACACACAATTTTATTGATGTTCGGGTGGGCTGACTAGTGACCCGCATTTATTGCGTCGGGACAAGTTGTGAAAACGGTGTTTTCCGCACCCGGTAGTCACTAGGAGTCCTAAAATGTGTTCTAGAACAACCTTTGCGCGAAACACCGACGCACAATTTGATTCATGTTCGGGTGGGCTCACTAGTGACCCGTATTTATTGCGCCGGGACAAGTTGTGAAAACCGTGTTTTCCGCACCTGGTAGTGACTAGGAGTCCTAAAATGTGTTCGGAACGACACTGTGCGCGAAACACCGACGCACAATTTTATTCATGTTCGGGTGGGCTCACTAATGACCCACATTTATTCCGCCGGGACAATTTGTGAAAACCGTATTTTCCGCACCCTGTAGTGACTAGGAGTCCTAATATTTGTTCGAGAACGACCCGGGCGTAAAACACCCACGCAGGATTTTATTCATGTTCGGGTGGGCCCACTAGTGAGCCGCATTTATTGTGCCGGGACAAGTTGTGAAAACCTCGTTTTCCACACCCGGTAGTGACTAGGAGTCCCAAAATGTGTTCTAGAACAACCTGTGCGCGAAGCACTAACGCACAATCTGATTAATGTTCGGGTTGCCTCACTATCGACCCGCATTTATTGCGCCGGGACAAGTTGTGAAAACCGTGTTTTTCGCACCCGGTAGTGACTATGAGTCCTAAAATGTGTTCTAGAACAACTAGTGCGCGAAACACCGACGCACAATTTGATTCATGTTCGGGTGGGCTCACTAGTGACCCGCATATATTGCGCCGGGACAAGTTGTGAAAACCGTGTTTTCCGTACCCGGTAGTGACTAGGAGTCCTACAATGTGTTCTCTAATGATCCGTGCGCGAAACACCGAGGCACGACTTTGTTCATCTTCGCATTGGCCCATTAGTGATCCGCATTTGTTGCGCCGGGACAAGTTGTGAAAACCGTATTTTCCACACCCGGTAGAGACTAGGAGTCCTCAAATGTGTTCGGAAGAACCCGTGTGCTAATCCTCGACGCAGAATTTTGTTCACGTTCGGGTGGGCCCACTAGTGACCCGCATTTTTACGTCGGGACAAGTTGTAAAAACTGTGTTATCCGCACCCGGTAGTGACTAGGAGTCCTAAAATGTGTTATGGAACGACCTGTGCGCGAAACACCGACACACAATTTTATTCATGTTCGGGTAGGCTCACTAGTGACCCACATTTATTGCGCCGGGACAAGTTGTGAAAACCGTGTTTTCGGCACCCCTTAGTGACCAGGAGTCCTAAAATGTGTTCGGAACGACCTGTGCGTGAAACATCGACACACAATTTTATTGATGTTCGGGTGGGCTGACTGGTTTCCCGCATTTATTGCGCTGGGACAAGTTGTGAAAACCGTGTTTTCCGTAAGCGGTAGTGACTAGGAGTCCTAAAATGTGTTCTAGAACAACCTTTGCGCGAAACATCGACGCACAATTTGATTCATGTTCGGCTGGGCTCACTAGTGACCCGTATTTATTGCCCGGGACAAGTTGTGAAAACCGTGTTTTCCGCACCCGGTAGTGACTAGGAGTTCTAAAATGTGTTCGGAACGACACTGTGCGCGAAACACCGACGCACAATTTTATTCATGTTCGGGTGGGCTCACTAGTGACCCGCATTTATTGCGCCGGGACAAGTTGTGAAAACCGTGTTTTCGGCACCCCATAGTGACTAGGAGTCCTAAAATGTGTTCGGAACGACACGTGCGCGAAACACCAACACACGATTTTATTGATGTTCGGGTGGGCTGACTAGTGACCCGCATTTATTGCGTCGGGACAAGTTGTGAAAACCGTGTTTTCCGCACCCGGTAGTCACTAGGAGTCCTAAAATGTGTTCGGAATGATCCGTGCGCGAAACACCTAGGCACGACTTTGTTCATCTTCGCATTGGCCCATTAGTGATCCGCAATTTTTGCGTCGGGACAAGTTGTGAAAACCGTATTTTCCGCACCCGGTAGAGACTAGGAGTCCTAAAATGAGTTCTGGAAGAACCCGTATGCTAAACCTCGACGTAGAATTTTGTTCACGTTCGGGTGGGCCCACTAGTGACCCGCATGTATTGCGTCGGGACAAGTTTGTAAAAGCTGTGTTTCCGCACCGGTAGTGACTACGAGTCCTAAAATGTGTTCGGAAGAACCCGTATGCTAAACCTCGACGTAGAATTTTGTTCACGTTCGGGTGGGCCCACTAGTGACCCGCATGTATTGCGTCGGGACAAGTTTGTAAAAGCTGTGTTTCCGCACCCGGTAGTGACTACGAGTCCTAAAATGTGTTCGGAACGACCTGTGCGCGAAACACCGACGCACAATTTTATTCATGTTCGGGTGGGCTCACTAGTGACCCGCATTTATTGCGTCGAGACAAGTTGTGAAAACCGTGTTTTCCGCACCCGGTAGTGACTAGGAGTCCTAAAATGTGTTCTGGAATGATCCGTGCGCGAAACACCGAGGCACGACTTTGTTCATCTTCGCATTGGCCCATAAGTGATCCGCAATTGTTGCGCCGGTACAGGTTGTGAAAACTGTATTTTCCGCACCCGGTAGAGACTAGGAGTCCTAAAATGAGTTCTGGAAGAACCAGTATGCTAAACCTCGACGCAGAATTTTGTTCACGTTCGGGTGGGCCCACAAGTGACCCACATGTATTGCGTCAGGACAAGTTTGTAAAAACTGTGTTTTCCACACCCGGTAGTGACTAGGAGTCCTAAAATGTGTTCTGGAACGACACTGTGCGCGAAACACCGACGCACAATTTTATTCATGTTCGGGTGGGCTCACTAGTGACCCACATTTATTCCGCCCGGACAATTTGCGAAAACCGTATTTTCCGCACCCGGTAGTGAATACGAGTCCTAAAATTTGTTCGAAACGACCGGGCGTAAAACACCCACGCAGGATTTTATTCATGTTCGGGTGGGCCCACTAGTGAGCCGCATTTATTGTGCCGGGACAAGTTGTGATAACCTCATTTTCCACATCCGGTAGTGACTAGGAGTCCCAAAATGTGTTCTAGAACTACCTGTGCGCGAAGCACCGAAACAAAATTTGATTCATGTTCGGGAGGGCACACTAGCGACCCGCATTTATTGCGCCGGGACAAGTTGTGAAAACCGTGTTTTCGGCACCCCATAGTGACTAGGAGTCCTAAAATGTGTTCTGGAACGACCTGTGCGCGAAACACGGACACACAATTTTATTAATGTTCGGGTGGGCTGACTAGTGACCCGCATTTATTGCGTCGGGACAAGTTGTGAAAACCGTGTTTTTCGCACCCGGTAGTGACTAGGAGTCCTAAAATGTGTTCTAGAACAACCTTTGCGCGAAACACCGACGCCCAATTTGACTCATGTTCGGGTGGGCTCACTAGTGACCCGCATTTATTGCGCCGGGACAAGTTGTGAAAACCGTATTTTCAGCACCCCATAGTGACTAGGAGTCCTAAAATGTGTTCGGAACGACTCAGTGCGCGAAACACCGACACACAATTTTATTGATGTTCGGGTGGGCTCATTAGTGACCCAGATTTGTTGCGCCGGGACAATTTGTGAAAACCTTATTTTCCGAACCCTATAGTGACTAGGAGTCCTAAAATGTGTTCTAGAAAAACCTGTGCGCGAAACACCGACGCACAATTTGATTCATGTTCGGGTGGGCTCACTAGTGACCCGCATTTATTGCGCCGGGACAAGTTGTGAAAACCGTGTTTTCCGCACACGGTAGTGACTAGGAGTCCTAAAATGTGTTCGGAACGACCTGTGCGCGAAACACCCACGCAGAATTTTATTCATCTTCGGGTGGGCTCACTAGTGACCCGCCTTTATTGCGTCGGGACAAGTTGTGGAAACCGTGTTTTCTGCACCCGATAGTGACTAGGTGTCCTAAAATGTGTTCTGGAATGATCCGTGCGCGAAACACCGAGGCACGACTTTGTTAGTCTTCGCATTGGCCCATTAGTGATCCGCAATTGTTGCGCCGGGACAGAGTTGTGAAAACCGTATTTTCCGCACCCGGTAGAGACTAGGGGTCCTAAAATGAGTTCTGGAAGAACCCGTATGCTAAACCTCGACGCAGAATTTTGTTCACGTTCGGGTGGGCCCACTAGTGACCGGCATGTATTGCGTCGGGACAAGTTTGTAAAAGCTGTGTTTTCCGCACCCGGTAGTGACTAGGAGTCCTAAAATGTGTTCGGAACGACCTGTGCGCGAAACACCGACGCACAATTTTATTCATGTTCGGGTGGGCTCACTAGTGACCCGCATTTATTGCGCCGGGACAAGTTGTGAAAACCGTGTTTTCGGCACCCCATAGTGACTAGGAGTCCTAAAATGTGTTCGGAACGACACTGTGCGCGAAACACCAACACACGATTTTATTGATGTTCGGGTGGGCTGACTAGTGACCCGCATTTATTGCGTCGGGACAAGTTGTGAAAACCGTGTTTTCCGCACCCGGTAGTCACTAGGAGTCCTAAAATGTGTTCGGAATGATCCGTGCGCGAAACACCTAGGCACGACTTTGTTCATCTTCGCATTGGCCCATTAGTGATCCGCAATTTTTGCGTCGGGACAAGTTGTGAAAACCGTATTTTCCGCACCCGGTAGAGACTAGGAGTCCTAAAATGAGTTCGGAAGAACCCGTATGCTAAACCTCGACGTAGAATTTTGTTCACGTTCGGGTGGGCCCACTAGTGACCCGCATGTATTGCGTCGGGACAAGTTTGTAAAAGCTGTGTTTCCGCACCGGTAGTGACTACGAGTCCTAAAATGTGTTCCGGAAGAACCCGTATGCTAAACCTCGACGTAGAATTTTGTTCACGTTCGGGTGGGCCCACTAGTGACCCGCATGTATTGCGTCGGGACAAGTTTGTAAAAGCTGTGTTTCCGCACCCGGTAGTGACTACGAGTCCTAAAATGTGTTCTGGAACGACCTGTGCGCGAAACACCGACGCACAATTTTATTCATGTTCGGGTGGGCTCACTAGTGACCCGCATTTATTGCGTCGAGACAAGTTGTGAAAACCGTGTTTTCCGCACCCGGTAGTGACTAGGAGTCCTAAAATGTGTTCGGAATGATCCGTGCGCGAAACACCGAGGCACGACTTTGTTCATCTTCGCATTGGCCCATAAGTGATCCGCAATTGTTGCGCCGGTACAGGTTGTGAAAACTGTATTTTCCGCACCCGGTAGAGACTAGGAGTCCTAAAATGAGTTCCGGAAGAACCAGTATGCTAAACCTCGACGCAGAATTTTGTTCACGTTCGGGTGGGCCCACAAGTGACCCACATGTATTGCGTCGGGACAAGTTTGTAAAAACTGTGTTTTCCACACCCGGTAGTGACTAGGAGTCCTAAAATGTGTTCTGGAACGACCTGTGCGCGAAACACCGACGCACAATTTTATTCATGTTCGGGTGGGCTCACTAGTGACCCACATTTATTCCGCCCGGACAATTTGCGAAAACCGTATTTTCCGCACCCGGTAGTGAATACGAGTCCTAAAATTTGTTCGAAACGACCCGGGCGTAAAACACCCACGCAGGATTTTATTCATGTTCGGGTGGGCCCACTAGTGAGCCGCATTTATTGTGCCGGGACAAGTTGTGATAACCTCATTTTCCACATCCGGTAGTGACTAGGAGTCCCAAAATGTGTTCTAGAACTACCCGTGCGCGAAGCACCGAAACAAAATTTGATTCATGTTCGGGAGGGCACACTAGCGACCCGCATTTATTGCGCCGGGACAAGTTGTGAAAACCGTGTTTTCGGCACCCCATAGTGACTAGGAGTCCTAAAATGTGTTCGGAACGACCTGTGCGCGAAACACGGACACACAATTTTATTAATGTTCGGGTGGGCTGACTAGTGACCCGCATTTATTGCGTCGGGACAAGTTGTGAAAACCGTGTTTTTCGCACCCGGTAGTGACTAGGAGTCCTAAAATGTGTTCTAGAACAACCTTTGCGCGAAACACCGACGCCCAATTTGACTCATGTTCGGGTGGGCTCACTAGTGACCCGCATTTATTGCGCCGGGACAAGTTGTGAAAACCGTATTTTCAGCACCCCATAGTGACTAGGAGTCCTAAAATGTGTTCGGAACGACACTGTGCGCGAAACACCGACACACAATTTTATTGATGTTCGGGTGGGCTCATTAGTGACCCAGATTTGTTGCGCCGGGACAATTTGTGAAAACCTTATTTTCCGCACCCTATAGTGACTAGGAGTCCTAAAATGTGTTCTAGAAAAACCTGTGCGCCAAACACCGACGCACAATTTGATTCATGTTCGGGTGGGCTCACTAGTGACCCGCATTTATTGCGCCGGGACAAGTTGTGAAAACCGTGTTTTCCGCACACGGTAGTGACTAGGAGTCCTAAAATGTGTTCGGAACGACCTGTGCGCGAAACACCCACGCAGAATTTTATTCATCTTCGGGTGGGCTCACTAGTGACCCGCCTTTATTGCGTCGGGACAAGTTGTGGAAACCGTGTTTTCTGCACCCGATAGTGACTAGGTGTCCTAAAATGTGTTCTGGAATGATCCGTGCGCGAAACACCGAGGCACGACTTTGTTAGTCTTCGCATTGGCCCATTAGTGATCCGCAATTGTTGCGCCGGGACAGGTTGTGAAAACCGTATTTTCCGCACCCGGTAGAGACTAGGGGTCCTAAAATGAGTTCTGGAAGAACCCGTATGCTAAACCTCGACGCAGAATTTTGTTCACGTTCGGGTGGGCCCACTAGTGACCGGCATGTATTGCGTCGGGACAAGTTTGTAAAAACTGTGTTTTCCGCACCCGGTAGTGACTAGGAGTCCTAAAATGTGTTCTGGAACGACCTGTGCGCGAAACACCGACGCACAATTTTATTCATGTTCGGGTGGGCTCACTAGTGACCCGCATTTATTGCGCCGGGACAAGTTGTGAAAACCGTGTTTTCCGCACCCGGTAGTGACTAGGAGTCCTAAAATGTGTTTTGGAATGATCCGTGCGCGAAACACCGAGGCACGACTTTGTTCATCTTCGCATTGGCCCATTAGTGATCCGCAATTGTTGCGCCGGGACAAGTTGTGAAAGCCATATTTTCCGCACCCTGTAGTGACTAGGAGTCCTAAAATGTGTTCTAGAAAAACCCGTGCGCGAAACACCGACGCACAATTTGATTCATGTTCGGGTGGGCTCACTAGTGACCCGCATTTATTGCGCCAGGACAAGTTGTGAAAACCGTGTTTTCCGCACACGGTAGTGACTAGGAGTCCTAAAATGTGTTCGGGAACGACCTGTGCGCGAAACACCCACGCAGAATTTTATTCATCTTCGGGTGGGCTCACTAGTGACCCGCCTTTATTGCGTCGGGACAAGTTGTGGAAACCGTGTTTTCTGCACCCGATAGTGACTAGGTGTCCTAAAATGTGTTATGGAATGATCCGTGCGTGAAACACCGAGGCACGACTTTGTTAGTCTTCGCATTGGCCCATTAGTGATCCGCAATTGTTGCGCCGGGACAGGTTGTGAAAACCGTATTTTCCGCACCCGGTAGAGACTAGGAGTCCTAAAATGAGTTCTGGAAGAACCCGTATGCTAAACCTCGACGCAGAATTTTGTTCACGTTCGGGTGGGCCCACTAGTGAGCCGCATGTAAAAGCTGTGTTTTCCGGACCCGGTAGTGACTAGGAGTCCCAAAATGTGTTCTAGAACTACATGTGCGCGAAGCACCGACGCACAATTTGATTCATGTTCGGGTGGGCTCACTAGTGACCCGCCTTTATTGCGTCGGGACAAGTAGTGGAAACCGTGTTTTCTGCACCCGATAGTGACTAGGAGTCCTAAAATGTGTTCTGGAATGATCCGTGCGCGAAACACCGAGGCACGACTTTGTTAGTCTTCGCATTGGTCCATTAATGATCCGCAATTGTTGCGCCGGGACAGGTTGTGAAAACCGTATTTTCCGCACCCGGTAGAGACTAGGAGTCCTAAAATGAGTTCCGGAAGAACCCGTATGCTAAACCTCGACGCAGAATTTTGTTCACGTTTGGGTGGGCCCACTAGTGACCCGCATTTATTGCGTCGGGACAACTTGTAAAAACTGTGTTTTCCGCACCCGGTAGTGACTAGGAGTCCTAAAATATGTTATGGAACGACCTGTGCGCGAAACACCGACACACAATTTTATTCAAGTTCGGGTAGGCTCACTAGTGACACATTTATTGCACGGGACAAGTTGTGAAAACCGTGTTTTCGGCACCCCTTAGTTACCAGGAGTCCTAAAATGTGTTCTGGAACGACCCGTGCGCGAAACATCGACACACAATTTAATTGATGTTCGGGTGGGCTGACTGGTGACCCGCTTTTATTGCTGCTGGGACAAGTTGTGAAAACCGTGTTTTCCGCAACCGGTAGTGACTAGGAGTCCTAAAATGTGTTCTAGAACAACCTTTGCGCGAAACATCGACGCACAATTTGATTCATGTTCGGCTGGGCTCACTAGTGACCCGTATTTATTGCCCGGGACAAGTTGTGAAAACCGTGTTTTCCGCACCCGGTAGTGACTAGGAGTTCTAAAATGTGTTCTGGAAATACCCGTGCGCGAAACACCGACGCACAATTTTACTCATGTTCGGGTGGGCTCACTAGTGAACCGCATTTATTGCGCCGGGACAAGTTGTGCAAACCGTGTTTTCGGCACCCCATAGTGACCAGGAGTCCTAAAATGTGTTCTGGAACGACCTGTGCGCGAAACATCGACACACAATTTTATTGATGTTCGGGTGGGCTGACTAGTGACCCGCATTTATTGCGTCGGGACAAGTTGTGAAAACCGTGTTTTCCGCATCCGGTAGTGACTAGGAGTCCTAAAATGTGTTCAGGAACGACCCGGGCGCAAAACACCCACGCAGGATTTTATTCATGTTCGGGTGGGCCCACTAGTGAGCCGCATTTATTGTGCCGGGACAAGTTGTGAAAACCTCGTTTTCCACACACGGTAGTGACTAGGAGGCCCAAAATGTGTTCTGGAACAACCTGTGCGCGAAGCACCGACGCAAAATTTGATTCATGTTCGGGTGGGCTCACTAGTGACCCGCATTTATTGCTGTTGGGACAAGTTGTGAAAACCGTGTTTTCAGCACCCCATAGTGACTAGGAGTCCTAAAATGTGTTCGGAACGACCTGTGCGCGAAACACCGACACACAATTTTCTTGATGTTCGGGTGGGCTGACTAGTGACCCGCATTTATTGCGCCGGGACAAGTTGTGAAAACCGTGTTTTCCGCACCCGGTAGTGACTAGGAGTCCTAAAATGTTTTCTCGAATGATCCGTGCGCGAAACACCGAGGCACGACTTTGTTCATCTTCGCATTGGCCCATTAGTGATCCACATTTGTTGTGCCGAGACAAGTTGTGAAAATCGTATTTTCCGCACCCGGTAGAGACTAGGAGTCCTAAAATGAGTTTTGGAAGAACCCGTGTGCTAATCCTCGACGCAGAATTTTGTTCACGTTCGGGTGGGCCCACTAGTGACCCGCATTTATTGCGTCGGGACAACTTGTAAAAGCTGTGTTTTCCGCCGGGACAATTTGTGAAAACCGTATTTTCCGCACCCTGTAGTGACTAGGAGTCCTAAAATTTGTTCAGGAACGACCCGGGCGCAAAACACCCACGCAGGATTTTATTCATGTTCGGGTGGGCCCACTAGTGAGCCGCATTTATTGCGCTGGGACAAGTTGTGAAAACCGTGTTTTCCGCAACCGGTAGTGACTAGGAGTCCTAAAATGTGTTCTGGAACGACCTGTGCGCGAAACACCGACGCACAATTTTATTCATGTTCGGGAGGGCTCACTAGTGAACCGCATTTATTGCGCGGGACAAGTTGTGAAAACCGTGTTTTCGGCACCCCATAGTGATTAGGAGTCCTAAAATGTGTTCTGGAACGACCTGTGCGCGAAACACCAACACACAATTTTATTGATGTTCGGGTGGGCTGACTAGTGACCCGCATTTATTGCGTCGGGACAAGTTGTGAAAACTGTGTTTTCCGCACCCGGTAGTCACTAGGAGTCCTAAAATGTGTTCTAGAACAACCTTTGCGCGAAACACCGACGCACAATTTGATTCATGTTCGGGTGGGCTCATTAGTGACCCGTATTTATTGCGTCGGGACAAGTTGTGAAAACCGTGTTTTCCGCACCTGGTAGTGACTAGGAGTCCTAAAATGTGTTCTGGAACGACCTGTGCGCGAAACACCGACGCACAATTTTATTCATGTTCGGGTGGGCTCACTAATGACCCACATTTATTCCGCCGGGACAATTTGTGAAAACCGTATTTTCCGCACCCTGTAGTGACTAGGAGTCCTAATATTTGTTCGAGAACGACCGGGCGTAAAACACCCACGCAGGATTTTATTCATGTTCGGGTGGGCCCAGTAGTGAGCCGCATTTATTGTGCCGGGACAAGTTGTGAAAACCTCGTTTTCCACACCCGGTAGTGACTAGGAGTCCCAAAATGTGTTCTAGAACAACCTGTGCGCGAAGCACTAACGCACAATCTGATTAATGTTCGGGTTGCCTCACTATCGACCCGCATTTATTGCGCCGGGACAAGTTGTGAAAACCGTGTTTTTCGCACCCGGTAGTGACTATGAGTCCTAAAATGTGTTCTAGAACAACTAGTGCGCGAAACACCGACGCACAATTTGATTCATGTTCGGGTGGGCTCACTAGTGACCCGCATATATTGCGCCGGGACAAGTTGTGAAAACCGTATTTTCCGTACCCGGTAGTGACTAGGAGTCCTACAATGTGTTCTCTAATGATCCGTGCGCGAAACACCGAGGCACGACTTTGTTCATCTTCGCATTGGCCCATTAGTGATCCGCATTTGTTGCGCCGGGACAAGTTGTGAAAACCGTATTTTCCACACCCGGTAGAGACTAGGAGTCCTCAAATGTGTTCGGAAGAACCCGTGTGCTAATCCTCGACGCAGAATTTTGTTCACGTTGGGCCCACTAGTGACCCGCATTTTTACGTCGGGACAAGTTGTAAAAACTGTGTTATCCGCACCCGGTAGTGACTAGGAGTCCTAAAATGTGTTCTGGAACGACCTGTGCGCGAAACACCGACACACAATTTTATTCATGTTCGGGTAGGCTCACTAGTGACCCACATTTATTGCGCCGGGACAAGTTGTGAAAACCGTGTTTTCCGTAACCGGTAGTGACTAGGAGTCCTAAAATGTGTTCTAGAACAACCTTTGCGCGAAACATCGACGCACAATTTGATTCATGTTCGGCTGGGCTCACTAGTGACCCGTATTTATTGCCCGGGACAAGTTGTGAAAACCGTGTTTTCCGCACCCGGTAGTGACTAGGAGTTCTAAAATGTGTTCTGGAATGACCTGTGTGCGAAACACCGATGCACAATTTTATTCATGTTCGGGTGGGCTCACTAGTGACCCGCATTTATTGCTGCCGGGACAAGTTGTGAAAACCGTGTTTTCGGCACCCCATAGTGACTAGGAGTCCTAAAATGTGTTCGGAACGACCTGTGCGCGAAACACCAACACACGATTTTATTGATGTTCGGGTGGGCTGACTAGTGACCCGCATTTATTGCGTCGGGACAAGTTGTGAAAACCGTGTTTTCCGCACCCGGTAGTCACTAGGAGTCCTAAAATGTGTTCTGGAACGATCCGTGCGCGAAACACCTAGGCACGACTTTGTTCATCTTCGCATTGGCCCATTAGTGATCCGCAATTTTTGCGTCGGGACAAGTTGTGAAAACCGTATTTTCCGCACCCGGTAGAGACTAGGAGTCCTAAAATGAGTTCGGAAGAACCCGTATGCTAAACCTCGACGTAGAATTTTGTTCACGTTCGGGTGGGCCCACTAGTGACCCGCATGTATTGCGTCGGGACAAGTTTGTAAAAGCTGTGTTTCCGTACCGGTAGTGACTACGAGTCCTAAAATGTGTTCTGGAAGAACCCGTATGCTAAACCTCGACGTAGAATTTTGTTCACGTTCGGGTGGGCCCACTAGTGACCCGCATGTATTGCGTCGGGACAAGTTTGTAAAAGCTGTGTTTCCGCACCCGGTAGTGACTACGAGTCCTAAAATGTGTTCTGGAACGACCTGTGCGCGAAACACCGACGCACAATTTTATTCATGTTCGGGTGGGCTCACTAGTGACCCGCATTTATTGCGTCGAGACAAGTTGTGAAAACCGTGTTTTCCGCACCCGGTAGTGACTAGGAGTCCTAAAATGTGTTCTGGAATGATCCGTGCGCGAAACACCGAGGCACGACTTTGTTCATCTTCGCATTGGCCCATAAGTGATCCGCAATTGTTGCGCCGGTACAGGTTGTGAAAACTGTATTTTCCGCACCCGGTAGAGACTAGGAGTCCTAAAAGGAGTTCCGGAAGAACCAGTATGCTAAACCTCGACGCAGAATTTTGTTCACGTTCGGGTGGGCCCACAAGTGACCCACATGTATTGCGTCGGGACAAGTTTGTAAAAGCTGTGTTTTCCACACCCGGTAGTGACTAGGAGTCCTAAAATGTGTTCTGGAACGACCTGTGCGCGAAACACCGGCGCACAATTTTATTCATGTTCGGGTGGGCTCACTAGTGACCCACATTTATTCCGCCCGGACAATTTGCGAAAACCGTATTTTCCGCACCCGGTAGTGAATACGAGTCCTAAAATTTGTTCAGAAACGTCCCGGGCGTAAAACACCCACGCAGGATTTTATTCATGTTCGGGTGGGCCCACTAGTGAGCCGCATTTATTGTGCCGGGACAAGTTGTGATAACCTCATTTTCCACATCCGGTAGTGACTAGGAGTCCCAAAATGTGTTCTAGAACTACCTGTGCGCGAAGCACCGACACAAAATTTGATTCATGTTCGGGAGGGCACACTAGCGACCCGCATTTATTGCGCCGGGACAAGTTGTGAAAACCGTGTTTTCGGCACCCCATAGTGACTAGGAGTCCTAAAATGTGTTCTGGAACGACCTGTGTGCGAAACACGGACACACAATTTTATTAATGTTCGGGTGGGCTGACTAGTGACCCGCATTTATTGCGTCGGGACAAGTTGTGAAAACCGTGTTTTTCGCACCCGGTAGTGACTAGGAGTCCTAAAATGTGTTCTAGAACAACCTTTGCGCGAAACACCGACGCCCAATTTGACTCATGTTCGGGTGGGCTCACTAGTGACCCGCATTTATTGCGCCGGGACAAGTTGTGAAAACCGTATTTTCAGCACCCCATAGTGACTAGGAGTCCTAAAATGTGTTCTGGAACGACCTGTGCGCGAAACACCGACACACAATTTTATTGATGTTTGGGTGGGCTCATTAGTGACCCAGATTTGTTGCGCCGGGACAATTTGTGAAAACCTTATTTTCCGCACCCTATAGTGACTAGGAGTCCTAAAATGTGTTCTAGAAAAACCTGTGCGCGAAACACCGACGCACAATTTGATTCATGTTCGGGTGGGCTCACTAGTGACCCGCATTTATTGCGCCGGGACAAGTTGTGAAAACCGTGTTTTCCGCACACGGTAGTGACTAGGAGTCCTAAAATGTGTTCGGAACGACCCGTGCGCGAAACACCCACGCAGAATTTTATTCATCTTCGGGTGGGCTCACTAGTGACCCGCCTTTATTGCGTCGGGACAAGTTGTGGAAACCGTGTTTTCTGCACCCGATAGTGACTAGGTGTCCTAAAATGTGTTCTGGAATGATCCGTGCGCGAAACACCGAGGCACGACTTTGTTAGTCTTCGCATTGGCCCATTAGTGATCCGCAATTGTTGCGCCGGGACAGGTTGTGAAAACCGTATTTTCCGCACCCGGTAGAGACTAGGGGTCCTAAAATGAGTTCTGGAAGAACCCGTATGCTAAACCTCGACGCATAATTTTGTTCACGTTCGGGTGGGCCCACTAGTGACCGGCATGTATTGCGTCGGGACAAGTTTATAAAAACTGTGTTTTCCGCACCCGGTAGTGACTAGGAGTCCTAAAATGTGTTCTGGAACGACCTGTGCGCGAAACACCGACGCACAATTTTATTCATGTTCGGGTGGGCTCACTAGTGACCCGCATTTATTGCGCCGGGACAAGTTGTGAAAACCGTGTTTTCCGCACCCGGTAGTGACTAGGAGTCCTAAAATGTGTTGTGGAATGATCCGTGCGCGAAACACCGAGGCACGACTTTGTTCATCTTCGCATTGGCCCATTAGTGATCCGCAATTGTTGCGCCGGGACAAGTTGTGAAAGCCATATTTTCCGCACCCTGTAGTGACTAGGAGTCCTAAAATGTGTTCTAGAAAAACCCGTGTGCGAAACACCGACGCACAATTTGATTCATGTTCGGGTGGGCTCACTAGTGACCCGCATTTATTGCGCCAGGACAAGTTGTGAAAACCGTGTTTTCCGCACACGGTAGTGACTAGGAGTCCTAAAATGTGTTCAGGAACGACCTGTGCGCGAAACACCCACGCAGAATTTTATTCATCTTCGGGTGGGCTCACTAGTGACCCGCCTTTATTGCGTCGGGACAAGTTGTGGAAACCGTGTTTTCTGCACCCGATAGTGACTAGGTGTCCTAAAATGTGTTCGGAATGATCCGTGCGTGAAACACCGAGGCACGACTTTGTTAGTCTTCGCATTGGCCCATTAGTGATCCGCAATTGTTGCGCCGGGACAGGTTGTGAAAGCCATATTTTCCGCACCCGGTAGAGACTAGGAGTCCTAAAATGAGTTCTGGAAGAACCCGTATGCTAAACCTCGACGCAGAATTTTGTTCACGTTCGGGTGGGCCCACTAGTGACCCACATGTATTGCGTCGGGACAAGTGTGTAAAAACCGTGTCTTCCACACCCGGCAGTGACTAGGAGTCGAAAATGTGTTCTGGAACGACCTGTGCGCGAAACACCGACGCACAATTTTATTCATGTTCGGGTGGGCTCACTAGTGACCCACATTTATTCCGCCGGGACAATTTGTGAAAACCGTATTTTCCGCACCCGATAGTGACGACGAGTCCTAAAATTTGTTCAGGAACGACCGGGCGCAAAACACCCACGCAGGAATTTATTCATGTTCGGGTGGGCCCACTAGTGAGCCGCATTTATTGCGCCGAGACAAGTTGTGAAAACCTCGTTTTCCGCACCCGGTAGTGACTAGGAGTCCTAAAATGTGTTCGGAATGATCCGTGCGCGAAACACCGAGGCACGACTTTGTTCATCTTCGCATTGGCCCATTAGTGATCCGCAATTGTTGCGCCGGGACAAGTTGTGAAAGCCATATTTTCCGCACCCGGTAGAGACTAGGAGTCATAAAATGAGTTCCGGAAGAACCCGTATGCTAAACCTCGACGCAGAATTTTGTTCACGTTCGGGTGGGCCCACTAGTGACCCACATGTATTGCGTCGGGACAAGTTTGTAAAAGCTGTGTCTTCCACACCCGGTAGTGACTAGGAGTCCTAAACTGTGTTCTGGAACGACCTGTGCGCGAAACACCGACGCACAATTTTATTCATGTTCGGGTGGGCTCACTAGTGACCCACATTTATTCCGCCGGGACAATTTGTGAAAACTGTATTTTCCGCACCCGGTAGTGACTACGAGTCCTAAAATTTGTTCAGGAACGACCCGGGCGCAAAACACCCACGCAGGATTTCATTCATGTTCGGGTGGGCCCACTAGTGAGCCGCATTTATTGCGCCGAGACAAGTTGTGAAAACCTCGTTTTCCACATCCGAGTAGTGACTAGGAGTCCCAAAATGTGTTCTAGAACTACATGTGCGCGAAGCACCGACACAAAATTTGATTCATGTTCGGGTGGGCTCACTAGTGACCCGCCTTTATTGCGTCGGGACAAGTAGTGGAAACCGTGTTTTCTGCACCCGATAGTGACTAGGAGTCCTAAAATGTGTTCTGGAATGATCCGTGCGCGGAACACCGAGGCACGACTTTGTTAGTCTTCGCATTGGCCCATTAGTGATCCGCAATTGTTGCGCCGGGGCAGGTTGTGAAAACCGTATTTTCCGCACCCGGTAGAGACTAGGAGTCCTAAAATGAGTTCCGGAAGAACGCGTATGCTAAACCTCGACGCAGAATTTTGTTCACGTTTGGGTGGGCCCACTAGTGACCCGCATGTATTGCGTCGGGACAAGTTTGTAAAAACTGTGTTTTCCGCACCCGGTAGTGCCTAGGAGTCCTAAAATGTGTTATCGAACGACCTGTGCGCGAAACACCGACATACAATTTTATTCATGTTCGGGTAGGCTCACTAGTGACCCACATTTATTGCGCCGGGACAAGTTGTGAAAACCGTGTTTTCGGCACCCCATAGTGACCAGGAGTCCAAAAATGTGTTCTGGAACGACCAGTGCGCGAAACATCGACACACAATTTTATTGATGTTCGGGTGGGCTGATTGGTGACCTGCATTTATTGCGCCGGGACAAGTTGTGAAAACCGTGTTTTCCGCACCCGGTAGTGACTAGGAGTCCTAAAATGTGTTCTAGAACAACCTTTGTGCGAAACACCGACGCACAATTTGATTTATGTTCGGGTGGGCTCACTAGTGACCCGCATTTGTTGCGCCGGGACAAGTTGTGAAAACCGTGTTTTCCGCACCCGGTAGTGACTAGGAGTTCTAAAATGTGTTATGGAACGACTTGTGCGCGAAACACCGACGCACAATTTTATTCCTGTTCGGATGGGCTCACTAGTGACCCACATTTATTCCGCCGGGACAATTTGTGAAAACCGTATTTTCCGCACCCTGTAGTGACTAGGAGTCCTAAAATTTGTTCAGGAACGACCCGGGCGCAAAACACCCACGCAGGATTTTATTCATGTTCGGGTGGGCCCACTAGTGAGCCGCATTTATTGTGCCGGTACAAGTTGTGAAAACCTCGTTTTCCACACACGGTAGTGACTAGGAGGCCCAAAATGTGTTCGGAACAACCTCGTGCGCGAAGCACCGACGCAAAATTTGATTCATGTTCGGGTGGGCTCACTAGTGACCCGCATTTATTGCGCT
Organism: Chloris gayana; assembly: GCA_031894775.1. Classification (NCBI taxonomy): domain Eukaryota; kingdom Viridiplantae; phylum Streptophyta; class Magnoliopsida; order Poales; family Poaceae; genus Chloris; species Chloris gayana. The sequence continues at coordinate 75,479 of JAUNZO010003138.1, forward strand.
GGGACAAGTTGTGAAAACCGTGTTTTCGGCACCCCATAGTGACAAGGAGACCTAAAATGTGTTCTGGAACGACTTGTGCGCGAAACACCGACACACAATTTTCTTGATGTTCGGGTGGGCTGACTAGTGACCCGCATTTATTGCGCCGAGACAAGTTGTGAAAACCGTGTTTTCCGCACCCGGTAGTGACTAGGAGTCTTAAAATGTGTTCTCGAATGATCCGTGCGCGAAACACCGAGGCACGACTTGTAAAAACTGTGTTTTCCGCACCCGGTAGTGACTAGGAGTCCTAAAATGTGTTATGGAACGACCTGTGCGCGAAACACCGACACACAATTTTATTCATGTTCGGGTAGGCTCACTAGTGACCCGCATTTATTGCACCGGGACAAGTTGTGAAAACCGTGTTTTCGGCACCCCTTAGTTACCAGGAGTCCTAAAATGTGTTCTGGAACGAACTGTGCGCGAAACATCGACACACAATTTAATTGATGTTCGGGTGGGCTGACTGGTGACCCGCTTTTATTGCGCTGGGACAAGTTGTGAAAACCGTGTTTTCCGCAACCGGTAGTGACTAGGAGTCCTAAAATGTATTCTAGAACAACCTTTGCGCGAAACATCGACGCACAATTTGATTCATGTTCGGCTGGGCTCACTAGTGACCCGTATTTATTGCCCGGGACAAGTTGTGAAAACCGTGTTTTCCGCACCCGGTAGTGACTAGGAGTCCTAAAATGTGTTATGGAACGACCTGTGCGCGAAACACCGACACACAATTTTACTCATGTTCGGGTAGGCTCACTAGTGACCCGCATTTATTGCACCGGGACAAGTTGTGAAAACCGTGTTTTCGGCACCCCTTAGTTACCAGGAGTCCTAAAATGTGTTCTGGAACGAACTGTGCGCGAAACATCGACACACAATTTAATTGATGTTCGGGTGGGCTGACTGGTGACCCGCTTTTATTGCGCTGGGACAAGTTGTGAAAACCGTGTTTTCCGCAACCGGTAGTGACTAGGAGTCCTAAAATGTATTCTAGAACAACCTTTGCGCGAAACATCGATGCACAATTTGATTCATGTTCGGCTGGGCTCACTAGTGACCCGTATTTATTGCCCGGGACAAGTTGTGAAAACCGTGTTTTCCGCACCCGGTAGTGACTAGGAGTTCTAAAATGTGTTCTGGAAATACCTGTGCGCGAAACACCGACGCACAATTTTACTCATGTTCGGGTGGGCTCACTAGTGAACCGCATTTATTGCGCCGGGACAAGTTGTGCAAACCGTGTTTTCGGCACCCCATAGTGACCAGGAGTCCTAAAATGTGTTCTGGAACGACCTGTGCGCGAAACATCGACACACAATTTTATTGATGTTCGGGTGGGCTGACTAGTGACCCGCATTTATTGCGTCGGGACAAGTTGTGAAAACCGTGTTTTCCGCATCCGGTAGTGACTAGGAGTCCTAAAATGTGTTCAGGAACGACCCGGGCGCAAAACACCCACGCAGGATTTTATTCATGTTCGGGTGGGCCCACTAGTGAGCCGCATTTATTGTGCCGGGACAAGTTGTGAAAACCTCGTTTTCCACACACGGTAGTGACTAGGAGGCCCAAAATGTGTTCTGGAAAACCTGTGCGCGAAGCACCGACGCAAAATTTGATTCATGTTCGGGTGGGCTCACTAGTGACCCGCATTTATTGCGCTGGGACAAGTTGTGAAAACCGTGTTTTCAGCACCCCATAGTGACTAGGAGTCCTAAAATGTGTTCGGAACGACCTGTGCGCGAAACACCGACACACAATTTTCTTGATGTTCGGGTGGGCTGACTAGTGACCCGCATTTATTGCGCCGGGACAAGTTGTGAAAACCGTGTTTTCCGCACCCGGTAGTGACTAGGAGTCCTAAAATGTTTTCTCGAATGATCCGTGCGCGAAACACCGAGGCACGACTTTGTTCATCTTCGCATTGGCCCATTAGTGATCCACATTTGTTGTGCCGAGACAAGTTGTGAAAATCGTATTTTCCGCACCCGGTAGAGACTAGGAGTCCTAAAATGAGTTTTGGAAGAACCCGTGTGCTAATCCTCGACGCAGAATTTTGTTCACGTTCGGGTGGGCCCACTAGTGACCCACATTTATTGCGCCGGGACAAGTTGTGAAAACCGTGTTTTCGGCACCCCTTAGTGACCAGGAGTCCTAAAATGTGTTCGGAACGACCTGTGCGTGAAACATCGACACACAATTTTATTGATGTTCGGGTGGGCTGACTGGTTTCCCGCATTTATTGCGCTGGGACAAGTTGTGAAAACCGTGTTTTCCGTAAGCGGTAGTGACTAGGAGTCCTAAAATGTGTTCTAGAACAACCTTTGCGCGAAACATCGACGCACAATTTGATTCATGTTCGGCTGGGCTCACTAGTGACCCGTATTTATTGCCCCGGGACAAGTTGTGAAAACCGTGTTTTCCGCACCCGGTAGTGACTAGGAGTTCTAAAATGTGTTCGGAACGACACTGTGCGCGAAACACCGACGCACAATTTTATTCATGTTCGGGTGGGCTCACTAGTGACCCGCATTTATTGCGCCGGGACAAGTTGTGAAAACCGTGTTTTCGGCACCCCATAGTGACTAGGAGTCCTAAAATGTGTTCTGGAACGACCCGTGCGCGAAACACCAACACACGATTTTATTGATGTTCGGGTGGGCTGACTAGTGACCCGCATTTATTGCGTCGGGACAAGTTGTGAAAACCGTGTTTTCCGCACCCGGTAGTCACTAGGAGTCCTAAAATGTGTTCTGGAATGATCCGTGCGCGAAACACCTAGGCACGACTTTGTTCATCTTCGCATTGGCCCATTAGTGATCCGCAATTTTTGCGTCGGGACAAGTTGTGAAAACCGTATTTTCCGCACCCGGTAGAGACTAGGAGTCCTAAAATGAGTTCTGGAAGAACCCGTATGCTAAACCTCGACGTAGAATTTTGTTCACGTTCGGGTGGGCCCACTAGTGACCCGCATGTATTGCGTCGGGACAAGTTTGTAAAAGCCGTGTTTCCGCACCGGTAGTGACTACGAGTCCTAAAATGTGTTCTGGAAGAACCCGTATGCTAAACCTCGACGTAGAATTTTGTTCACGTTCGGGTGGGCCCACTAGTGACCCGCATGTATTGCGTCGGGACAAGTTTGTAAAAGCTGTGTTTCCGCACCCGGTAGTGACTAGGAGTCCTAAAATGTGTTCTGGAACGACCCGTGCGCGAAACACCGACGCACAATTTTATTCATGTTCGGGTGGGCTCACTAGTGACCCGCATTTATTGCGCCGGGACAAGTTGTGAAAACCGTGTTTTCCGCACCCGGTAGTGACTAGGAGTCCTAAAATGTGTTTTGGAATGATCCGTGCGCGAAACACCGAGGCACGACTTTGTTCATCTTCGCATTGGCCCATTAGTGATCCGCAATTGTTGCGCCGGGACAAGTTGTGAAAGCCATATTTTCCGCACCCTGTAGTGACTAGGAGTCCTAAAATGTGTTCTAGAAAAACCTGTGCGCGAAACACCGACGCACAATTTGATTCATGTTCGGGTGGGCTCACTAGTGACCCGCATTTATTGCGCCAGGACAAGTTGTGAAAACCGTGTTTTCCGCACACGGTAGTGACTAGGAGTCCTAAAATGTGTTCGGGAACGACTCGTGCGCGAAACACCCACGCAGAATTTTATTCATCTTCGGGTGGGCTCACTAGTGACCCGCCTTTATTGCGTCGGGACAAGTTGTGGAAACCGTGTTTTCTGCACCCGATAGTGACTAGGTGTCCTAAAATGTGTTCTGGAATGATCCGTGCGTGAAACACCGAGGCACGACTTTGTTAGTCTTCGCATTGGCCCATTAGTGATCCGCAATTGTTGCGCCGGGACAGGTTGTGAAAACCGTATTTTCCGCACCCGGTAGAGACTAGGAGTCCTAAAATGAGTTCTGGAAGAACCCGTATGCTAAACCTCGACGCAGAATTTTGTTCACGTTCGGGTGGGCCCACTAGTGAGCCGCATGTAAAAGCTGTGTTTTCCAGTCCCGGTAGTGACTAGGAGTCCCAAAATGTGTTCTAGAACTACATGTGCGCGAAGCACCGACGCACAATTTGATTCATGTTCGGGTGGGCTCACTAGTGACCCGCCTTTATTGCGTCGGGACAAGTAGTGGAAACCGTGTTTTCTGCACCCGATAGTGACTAGGAGTCCTAAAATGTGTTCTGGAATGATCCGTGCGCGAAACACCGAGGCACGACTTTGTTAGTCTTCGCATTGGCCCATTAATGATCCGCAATTGTTGCGCCGGGACAGGTTGTGAAAACCGTATTTTCCGCGCCCGGTAGAGACTAGGAGTCCTAAAATCAGTTCTGGAAGAACCCGTATGCTAAACCTCGACGCAGAATTTTGTTCACGTTTGGGTGGGCCCACTAGTGACCCGCATTTATTGCGTCGGGACAACTTGTAAAAGCTGTGTTTTCCGCACCCGGTAGTGACTAGGAGTCCTAAAATGTGTTATGGAACGACCTGTGCGCGAAACACCGACACACAATTTTATTCATGTTCGGGTAGGCTCACTAGTGACACATTTATTGCACGGGACAAGTTGTGAAAACCGTGTTTTCGGCACCCCTTAGTTACCAGGAGTCCTAAAATGTGTTCTGGAACGACCTGTGCGCGAAACATCGACACACAATTTAATTGATGTTCGGGTGGGCTGACTGGTGACCCGCTTTTATTGCGCTAGGACAAGTTGTGAAAACCGTGTTTTCCGCAACCGGTAGTGACTAGGAGTCCTAAAATGTGTTCTAGAACAACCTTTGCGCGAAACATCGACGCACAATTTGATTCATGTTCGGCTGGGCTCACTAGTGACCCGTATTTATTGCCCGGGACAAGTTGTGAAAACCGTGTTTTCCGCACCCGGTAGTGACTAGGAGTTCTAAAATGTGTTCTGGAAATACCTGTGCGCGAAACACCGACGCACAATTTTACTCATGTTCGGGTGGGCTCACTAGTGAACCGCATTTATTGCGCCGGGACAAGTTGTGCAAACCGTGTTTTCGGCACCCCATAGTGACCAGGAGTCCTAAAATGTGTTCTGGAACGACCTGTGCGCGAAACATCGACACACAATTTTATTGATGTTCGGGTGGGCTGACTAGTGACCCGCATTTATTGCGTCGGGACAAGTTGTGAAAACCGTGTTTTCCGCATCCGGTAGTGACTAGGAGTCCTAAAATGTGTTCAGGAACGACCCGGGCGCAAAACACCCACGCAGGATTTTATTCATGTTCGGGTGGGCCCACTAGTGAGCCGCATTTATTGTGCCGGGGCAAGTTGTGAAAACCTCGTTTTCCACACACGGTAGTGACTAGGAGGCCCAAAATGTGTTCTGGAACAACCTGTGCGCGAAAAACCGACGCAAAATTTGATTCATGTTCGGGTGGGCTCACTAGTGACCCGCATTTATTGCGCTGGGACAAGTTGTGAAAACCGTGTTTTCAGCACCCCATAGTGACTAGGAGTCCTAAAATGTGTTCGGAACGACTCGTGCGCGAAACACCGACACACAATTTTCTTGATGTTCGGGTGGGCTGACTAGTGACCCGCATTTATTGCGCCGGGACAAGTTGTGAAAACCGTGTTTTCCGCACCCGGTAGTGACTAGGAGTCCTAAAATGTTTTCTCGAATGATCCGTGCGCGAAACACCGAGGCACGACTTTGTTCATCTTCGCATTGGCCCATTAGTGATCCACATTTGTTGTGCCGAGACAAGTTGTGAAAATCGTATTTTCCGCACCCGGTAGAGACTAGGAGTCCTAAAATGAGTTTTGGAAGAACCCGTGTGCTAATCCTCGACGCAGAATTTTGTTCACGTTCGGGTGGGCCCACTAGTGACCCGCATTTATTGCGTCGGGACAACTTGTAAAAACTGTGTTTTCCGCCGGGACAATTTGTGAAAACCGTATTTTCCGCACCCTGTAGTGACTAGGAGTCCTAAAATTTGTTCAGGAACGACCCGGCGCAAAACACCCACGCAGGATTTTATTCATGTTCGGGTGGGCCCACTAGTGAGCCGCATTTATTGCGCTGGGACAAGTTGTGAAAACCGTGTTTTCCGCAACCGGTAGTGACTAGGAGTCCTAAAATGTGTTCTGGAACGACACTGTGCGCGAAACACCGACGCACAATTTTATTCATGTTCGGGTGGGCTCACTAGTGAACCGCATTTATTGCGCCGGGACAAGTTGTGAAAACCGTGTTTTCGGCACCCCATAGTGATTAGGAGTCCTAAAATGTGTTCTGGAATGACCTGTGCGCGAAACACCAACACACAATTTTATTGATGTTCGGGTGGGCTGACTAGTGACCCGCATTTATTGCGTCGGGACAAGTTGTGAAAACCGTATTTTCCACACCCGGTAGAGACTAGGAGTCCTCAAATGTGTTCGGAAGAACCCGTGTGCTAATCCTCGACGCAGAATTTTGTTCACGTTCGGGTGGGCCCACTAGTGACCCGCATTTTTACGTCGGGACAAGTTGTAAAAACTGTGTTATCCGCACCCGGTAGTGACTAGGAGTCCTAAAATGTGTTCTGGAACGACCTGTGCGCGGAACACCGACACACAATTTTATTCATGTTCGGGTAGGCTCACTAGTGACCCACATTTATTGCGCCGGGACAAGTTGTGAAAACCGTGTTTTCCGTAACCGGTAGTGACTAGGAGTCCTAAAATGTGTTGTAGAACAACCTTTGCGCGAAACATCGACGCACAATTTGATTCATGTTCGGCTGGGCTCACTAGTGACCCGTATTTATTGCCCCGGACAAGTTGTGAAAACCGTGTTTTCCGCACCCGGTAGTGACTATGAGTTCTAAAATGTGTTCTGGAACGACCTGTGTGCGAAACACCGACGCACAATTTTATTCATGTTCGGGTGGGCTCACTAGTGACCCGCATTTATTGCGCCGGGACAAGTTGTGAAAACCGTGTTTTCGGCACCCCATAGTGACTAGGAGTCCTAAAATGTGTTCGGAACGACCTGTGCGCGAAACACCAACACACGATTTTATTGATGTTCGGGTGGGCTGACTAGTGACTCGCATTTATTGCGTCGGGACAAGTTGTGAAAACCGTGTTTTCCGCACCCGGTAGTCACTAGGAGTCCTAAAATGTGTTCTGGAACGATCCGTGCGCGAAACACCTAGGCACGACTTTGTTCATCTTCGCATTGGCCCATTAGTGATCCGCAATTTTTGCGTCGGGACAAGTTGTGAAAACCGTATTTTCCGCACCCGGTAGAGACTAGGAGTCCTAAAATGAGTTCTGGAAGAACCCGTATGCTAAACCTCGACGTAGAATTTTGTTCACGTTCGGGTGGGCCCACTAGTGACCCGCATGTATTGCGTCGGGACAAGTTTGTAAAACTGTGTTTCCGCACCCGGTAGTGACTACGAGTCCTAAAATGTGATCCGGAAGAACCCGTATGCTAAACCTCGACGTAGAATTTTGTTCACGTTCGGGTGGGCCCACTAGTGACCCGCATGTATTGCGTCGGGACAAGTTTGTAAAAGCTGTGTTTCCGCACCCGGTAGTGACTACGAGTCCTAAAATGTGTTCTGGAACGACCTGTGCGCGAAACACCGACGCACAATTTTATTCATGTTCGGGTGGGCTCACTAGTGACCCGCATTTATTGCGTCGAGACAAGTTGTGAAAACCGTGTTTTCCGCACCCGTAGTGACTAGGAGTCCTAAAATGTGTTCTGGAATGATCCGTGCGCGAAACACCGAGGCACGACTTTGTTCATCTTCGCATTGGCCCATAAGTGATCCGCAATTGTTGCGCCGGTACAGGTTGTGAAAACTGTATTTTCCGCACCCGGTAGAGACTAGGAGTCCTAAAATGAGTTCTGGAAGAACCAGTATGCTAAACCTCGACGCAGAATTTTGTTCACGTTCGGGTGGGCCCACAAGTGACCCACATGTATTGCGTCAGGACAAGTTTGTAAAAACTGTGTTTTCCACACCCGGTAGTGACTAGGAGTCCTAAAATGTGTTCTGGAACGACCTGTGCGCGAAACACCGGCGCACAATTTTATTCATGTTCGGGTGGGCTCACTAGTGACCCACATTTATTCCGCTCGGACAATTTGCGAAAACCGTATTTTCCGCACCCGGTAGTGAATACGAGTCCTAAAATTTGTTCGGAAACGACCCGGGCGTAAAACACCCACGCAGGATTTTATTCATGTTCGGGTGGGCCCACTTGTGAGCCGCATTTATTGTGCCGGGACAAGTTGTGATAACCTCATTTTCCACATCCGGTAGTGACTAGGAGTCCCAAAATGTGTTCTAGAACTACCCGTGCGCGAAGCACCGACACAAAATTTGATTCATGTTCGGGAGGGCACACTAGCGACCCGCATTTATTGCGCCGGGACAAGTTGTGAAAACCGTGTTTTCGGCACCCCATAGTGACTAGGAGTCCTAAAATGTGTTCTGGAACGACCCGTGCGCGAAACACGGACACACAATTTTATTAATGTTCGGGTGGGCTGACTAGTGACCCGCATTTATTGCGTCGGGACAAGTTGTGAAAACCGTGTTTTTCGCACCCGGTAGTGACTAGGAGTCCTAAAATGTGTTCTAGAACAACCTTTGCGCGAAACACCGACGCCCAATTTGACTCATGTTCGGGTGGGCTCACTAGTGACCCGCATTTATTGCGCCGGGACAAGTTGTGAAAACCGTATTTTCAGCACCCCATAGTGACTAGGAGTCCTAAAATGTGTTCGGAACGACCTGTGCGCGAAACACCGACACACAATTTTATTGATGTTCGGGTGGGCTCATTAGTGACCCAGATTTGTTGCGCCGGGACAATTTGTGAAAACCTTATTTTCCGCACCCTATAGTGACTAGGAGTCCTAAAATGTGTTCTAGAAAAACCTGTGCGCGAAACACCGACGCACAATTTGATTCATGTTCGGGTGGGCTCACTAGTGACCCGCATTTATTGCGCCGGGACAAGTTGTGAAAACCGTGTTTTCCGCACACGGTAGTGACTAGGAGTCCTAAAATGTGTTCGGAACGACCTGTGCGCGAAACACCCACGCAGAATTTTATTCATCTTCGGGTGGGCTCACTAGTGACCCGCCTTTATTGCGTCGGGACAAGTTGTGGAAACCGTGTTTTCTGCACCCGATAGTGACTAGGTGTCCTAAAATGTGTTCTGGAATGATCCGTGCGCGAAACACCGAGGCACGACTTTGTTAGTCTTCGCATTGGCCCATTAGTGATCCGCAATTGTTGCGCCGGGACAGGTTGTGAAAACCGTATTTTCCGCACCCGGTAGAGACTAGGGGTCCTAAAATGAGTTCCGGAAGAACCCGTATGCTAAACCTCGACGCATAATTTTGTTCACGTTCGGGTGGGCCCACTAGTGACCGGCATGTATTGCGTCGGGACAAGTTTATAAAAACCGTGTTTTCCGCACCCGGTAGTGACTAGGAGTCCTAAAATGTGTTCTGGAACGACCCGTGCGCGAAACACCGACGCACAATTTTATTCATGTTCGGGTGGGCTCACTAGTGACCCGCATTTATTGCGCCGGGACAAGTTGTGAAAACCGTGTTTTCCGCACCCGGTAGTGACTAGGAGTCCTAAAATGTGTTTTGGAATGATCCGTGCGCGAAACACCGAGGCACGACTTTGTTCATCTTCGCATTGGCCCATTAGTGATCCGCAATTGTTGCGCCGGGACAAGTTGTGAAAGCCATATTTTCCGCACCCTGTAGTGACTAGGAGTCCTAAAATGTGTTCTAGAAAAACCTGTGCGCGAAACACCGACGCACAATTTGATTCATGTTCGGGTGGGCTCACTAGTGACCCGCATTTATTGCGCCAGGACAAGTTGTGAAAACCGTGTTTTCCGCACACGGTGGTGACTAGGAGTCCTAAAATGTGTTCAGGAACGACCTGTGCGCGAAACACCCACGCAGAATTTTATTCATCTTCGGGTGGGCTCACTAGTGACCCGCCTTTATTGCGTCGGGACAAGTTGTGGAAACCATGTTTTCTGCACCCGATAGTGACTAGGTGTCCTAAAATGTGTTCTGGAATGATCCGTGCGTGAAACACCGAGGCACGACTTTGTTAGTCTTCGCATTGGCCCATTAGTGATCCGCAATTGTTGCGCCGGGACAGGTTGTGAAAACCGTATTTTCCGCACCCGGTAGAGACTAGGAGTCCTAAAATGAGTTCCGGAAGAACCCGTATGCTAAACCTCGACGCAGAATTTTGTTCACGTTCGGGTGGGCCCACTAGTGAGCCGCATGTAAAAACCGTGTTTTCCGGACCCGGTAGTGACTAGGAGTCCCAAAATGTGTTCTAGAACTACATGTGCGCGAAGCACCGACGCACAATTTGATTCATGTTCGGGTGGGCTCACTAGTGACCCGCCTTTATTGCGTCGGGACAAGTAGTGGAAACCGTGTTTTCTGCACCCGATAGTGACTAGGAGTCCTAAAATGTGTTCTGGAATGATCCGTGCGCGAAACACCGAGGCACGACTTTGTTAGTCTTCGCATTGGCCCATTAATGATCCGCAATTGTTGCGCCGGACAGGTTGTGAAAACCGTATTTTCCGCACCCGGTAGAGACTAGGAGTCCTAAAATGAGTTCTGGAAGAACCCGTATGCTAAACCTCGACGCAGAATTTTGTTCACGTTTGGGTGGGCCCACTAGTGACCCGCATGTATTGCGTCGGGACAAGTTTATAAAAACAGTGTTTTCCGCACCCGGTAGTGCCTAGGAGTCCTAAAATGTGTTTGGGAACGACCTGTGCGCGAAACACCGACGCACAATTTTATTCATCTTCGGGTGGGCTCACTAGTGACCTGCATTTATTGCGTCGGGACAAGTTGTAAAAACTGTGTTTTCCGCACCCGGTAGTGACTAGGAGTCCTAAAATATATTCTGGAACGACCAATGCGCGAAACACCGACGCACAATTTTGTTCATGTTCGGGTGGGCTCACTAGTGACCCGCATTTATTGCGCCGGGACAAGTTGTGAAAACCGTGTTTTCCGCACCCGGTAGTGACTAGGAGTCCTAAAATGTGTTCTGAGTACGACCTGTGCGCGAAAGAGCCACGCACAATTTTATTCATCTTCGGGTGGGCTCACTAGTGACCCGCCTTTATTGCGTCGGGACAAGTTGTGGAAACCGTGTTTTCTGCACCCGATAGTGACTAGGCATCCTAAAATGTGTTCTGGAATGATCCGTGCGCGAAACACCGAGGCACGACTTTGTTAGTCTTCGCATTGGCCCATTAGTGATCCGCAATTGTTCCGTCGGGACAGAGTTGTGAAAACCGTATTTTCCGCACCTGGTAGAGACTAGGAGTCCTAAAATGAGTTCTGGAAGAACCCGTATGCTAAACCTCGACGCAGAATTTTGTTCACGTTCGGGTGGGCCCACTAGTGACCCGCATGTATTGCGTCGGGACAAGTTTGTAAAATTTGTGTTTTCCGCACCCGGTAGTGACTAGGAGTCCTAAAATGTGTTCTGGAACGACCTGTGCGTGAAACACCGACGCACAATTTTATTCATGTTCGGGTGGGCTCACTAGTGAAAACAGTGTTGTGCCGGGACATTTATTGTGCCGGGACAAGTTGTGAAAACAAGTGTTTTCCGCACCCGGTAGTGACTAGGAGTCCTAAAATGTGTTCTGGAATGATCCGTGCGCGAAACACCGAGGCACGACTTTGTTCATCTTCGCATTGGCCCATTAGTGATCCGCAATTGTTGCGCCGGGACAAGTTGTGAAAGCCATATTTTCCTTACCCGGTAGATACTAGGAGTCCTAAAATGAGTTCTGGAAGAACCCGTATGCTAAACCTCGACGCAGAATTTTGTTCACGTTCGGGTGGGCCCACGAGTGACCCACATGTATTGCGTCAGGACAAGTTTGTAAAACCGTGTCTTCCACACCCGGCAGTGACTAGGAGTCGTAAAATGTGTTCTGGAACGACCCGTGCGCGAAACACCGACGCACAATTTTATTCATGTTCGGGTGGGCTCACTAGTGACCCGCATTTATTGCGCCGGGACAAGTTATGAAAACCGTGTTTTCCGCACCCGTAGTGACTGGGAGTCCTAAAATGTGTTCTGGAATGATCCGTGCGCGAAACACCGAGGCACGACTTTGTTCATCTTCGCATTGGCCCATTAGTGATCCGCAATTGTTGCGCCGGGACAAGTTGTGAAAGCCATATTTTCCGCACCCTGTAGTGACTAGGAGTCCTAAAATGTGTTCTAGAAAAACCTGTGCGCGAAACACCGACGCACAATTTGATTCATGTTCGGGTGGGCTCACTAGTGACCCGCATTTATTGCGCCAGGACAAGTTGTGAAAACCGTGTTTTCCGCACACGGTGGTGACTAGGAGTCCTAAAATGTGTTCAGGAACGACCTGTGCGCGAAACACCCACGCAGAATTTTATTCATCTTCGGGTGGGCTCACTAGTGACCCGCCTTTATTGCGTCGGGACAAGTTGTGGAAACCGTGTTTTCTCGCACCCGATAGTGACTAGGTGTCCTAAAATGTGTTCTGGAATGATCCGTGCGTGAAACACCGAGGCACGACTTTGTTAGTCTTCGCATTGGCCCATTAGTGATCCGCAATTGTTGCGCCGGGACAGGTTGTGAAAACCGTATTTTCCGCACCCGGTAGAGACTAGGAGTCCTAAAATGAGTTCTGGAAGAACCCGTATGCTAAACCTCGACGCAGAATTTTGTTCACGTTCGGGTGGGCCCACTAGTGAGCCGCATGTAAAAACCGTGTTTTCCAGACCCGGTAGTGACTAGGAGTCCCAAAATGTGTTCTAGAACTACATGTGCGCGAAGCACCGACGCACAATTTGATTCATGTTCGGGTGGGCTCACTAGTGACCCGCCTTTATTGCGTCGGGACAAGTAGTGGAAACCGTGTTTTCTGCACCCGATAGTGACTAGGAGTCCTAAAATGTGTTCTGGAATGATCCGTGCGCGAAACACCGAGGCACGACTTTGTTAGTCTTCGCATTGGCCCATTAATGATCCGCAATTGTTGCGCCGGGACAGGTTGTGAAAACCGTATTTTCCGCACCCGGTAGAGACTAGGAGTCCTAAAATGAGTTCTGGAAGAACCCGTATGCTAAACCACGACGCAGAATTTTGTTCACGTTTGGGTGGGCCCACTAGTGACCCGCATGTATTGCGTCGGGACAAGTTTGTAAAAACAGTGTTTTCCGCACCCGGTAGTGCCTAGGAGTCCTAAAATGTGTTTGGGAACGACCTGTGCGCGAAACACCGACGCACAATTTTATTCATCTTCGGGTGGGCTCACTAGTGACCTGCATTTATTGCGTCGGGACAAGTTGTAAAAACTGTGTTTTCCGCACCCGGTAGTGACTAGGAGTCCTAAAATATATTCTGGAACGACCACTGCGCGAAACACCGACGCACAATTTTGTTCATGTTCGGGTGGGCTCACTAGTGACCCGCATTTATTGCGCCGGGACAAGTTGTGAAAACCGTGTTTTCCGCACCCGGTAGTGACTAGGAGTCCTAAAATGTGTTCTGAGTACGACCTGTGCGCGAAAGAGCCACGCACAATTTTATTCATCTTCGGGTGGGCTCACTAGTGACCCGCCTTTATTGCGTCGGGACAAGTTGTGGAAACCGTGTTTTCTGCACCCGATAGTGACTAGGCATCCTAAAATGTGTTCTGGAATGATCCGTGCGCGAAAACCGAGGCACGACTTTGTTAGTCTTCGCATTGGCCCATTAGTGATCCGCAATTGTTCCGTCGGGACAGAGTTGTGAAAACCGTATTTTCCGCACTCGGTAGAGACTAGGAGTCCTAAAATGAGTTCCGGAAGAACCCGTATGCTAAACCTCGACGCAGAATTTTGTTCACGTTCGGGTGGGCCCACTAGTGACCCGCATGTATTGCGTCGGGACAAGTTTGTAAAATTTGTGTTTTCCGCACCCGGTAGTGACTAGGAGTCCTAAAATGTGTTCCGGAACGACCTGTGCGTGAAACACCGACGCACAATTTTATTCATGTTCGGGTGGGCTCACTAGTGAAAACGAGTGTTGTGTCGGGACATTTATTGTGCCGGGACAAGTTGTGAAAACAGTGTTTTCCGCACCCGGTAGTGACTAGGAGTCCTAAAATGTGTTCGGAATGATCCGTGCGCGAAACACCGAGGCACGACTTTGTTCATCTTCGCATTGGCCCATTAGTGATCCGCAATTGTTGCGCCGGGACAAGTTGTGAAAGCCATATTTTCCTTACCCGGTAGATACTAGGAGTCCTAAAATGAGTTCGGAAGAACCCGTATGCTAAACCTCGACGCAGAATTTTGTTCACGTTCGGGTGGGCCCACTAGTGACCCACATGTATTGCGTCAGGACAAGTTTGTAAAAACCGTGTCTTCCACACCCTGCAGTGACTAGGAGTCGTAAAATGTGTTCTGGAACGACCCGTGCGCGAAACACCGACGCACAATTTTATTCATGTTCGGGTGGGCTCACTAGTGACCCGCATTTATTGCGCCGGGACAAGTTATGAAAACCGTGTTTTCCGCACCCGGTAGTGACTAGGAGTCCTAAAATGTGTTCTGGAATGATCCGTGCGCGAAACTCCGAGGCACGACTTTGTTCATCTTCGCATTGACCCATTAGTGATCCGCAATTGTTGCGCCGGGACAAGTTGTGAAAGCCATATTTTCCGCACCCTGTAGTGACTAGGAGTCCTAAAATGTGTTCTAGAAAAACCTGTGCGCGAAACACCGACGCACAATTTGATTCATGTTCGGGTGGGCTCACTAGTGACCCGCATTTATTGCGCCAGGACAAGTTGTGAAAACCGTGTTTTCCGCACACGGTAGTGACTAGGAGTCCTAAAATGTGTTCAGGAACGACCCGTGCGCGAAACACCCACGCATAATTTTATTCATCTTCGGGTGGGCTCACTAGTGACCCGCCTTTATTGCGTCGGGACAAGTTGTGGAAACCGTGTTTTCTGCACCCGATAGTGACTAGGTGTCCTAAAATGTGTTCTGGAATGATCCGTGCGTGAAACACCGAGGCACGACTTTGTTAGTCTTCGCATTGGCCCATTAGTGATCCGCAATTGTTGCGCCGGGACAGGTTGTGAAAACCGTATTTTCCGCACCCGGTAGAGACTAGGAGTCCAAAAATGAGTTCTGGAAGAACCCGTATGCTAAACCTCGACGCAGAATTTTGTTCACGTTCGGGTGGGCCCACTAGTGAGCCGCATGTAAAAACTGTGTTTTCCGGACCCGGTAGTGACTAGGAGTCCCAAAATGTGTTCTAGAACTACATGTGCGCGAAGCACCGACGCACAATTTGATTCATGTTCGGGTGGGCTCACTAGTGACCCGCCTTTATTGCGTCGGGACAAGTAGTGGAAACCGTGTTTTCTGCACCCGATAGTGACTAGGAGTCCTAAAATGTGTTCTGGAATGATCCGTGCGCGAAACACCGAGGCACGACTTTGTTAGTCTTCGCATTGGCCCATTAATGATCCGCAATTGTTGCGCCGGGACAGGTTGTGAAAACCGTATTTTTCGCACCCGGTAGAGACTAGGAGTCCTAAAATGAGTTCTGGAAGAACCCGTATGCTAAACCACGACGCAGAATTTTGTTCACGTTTGGGTGGTCCCACTAGTGACCCGCATGTATTGCGTCGGGACAAGTTTGTAAAAACAGTGTTTTGCGCACCCGGTAGTGCCTAGGAGTCCTAAAATGTGTTTGGGAACGACCCGTGCGCGAAACACCGACGCACAATTTTATTCATCTTCGGGTGGGCTCACTAGTGACCTGCATTTATTGCGTCGGGACAAGTTGTAAAAACTGTGTTTTCCGCACCCGGTAGTGACTAGGAGTCCTAAAATATATTCTGGAACGACCAATGCGCGAAACACCGACGCACAATTTTGTTCATGTTCGGGTGGGCTCACTAGTGACCCGCATTTATTGCGCCGGGACAAGTTGTGAAAACCGTGTTTTCCGCACCCGGTAGTGACTAGGAGTCCTAAAATGTGTTCTAGTACGACCCGTGCGCGAAAGAGCCACGCACAATTTTATTCATCTTCGGGTGGGCTCACTAGTGACCCGCCTTTATTGCGTCGGGACAAGTTGTGGAAACCGTGTTTTCTGCACCCGATAGTGACTAGGCATCCTAAAATGTGTTCGGAATGATCCGTGCGCGAAAACCGAGGCACGACTTTGTTAGTCTTCGCATTGGCCCATTAGTGATCCGCAATTGTTCCGTCGGGACAGGTTGTGAAAACCGTATTTTCCGCACCTGGTAGAGACTAGGAGTCCTAAAATGAGTTCCGGAAGAACCCGTATGCTAAACCTCGACGCAGAATTTTGTTCACGTTCGGGTGGGCCCACTAGTGACCCGCATGTATTGCGTCGGGACAAGTTTGTAAAATTTGTGTTTTCCGCACCCGGTAGTGACTAGGAGTCCTAAAATGTGTTCTGGAACGACCTGTGCGTGAAACACCGACGCACAATTTTATTCATGTTCGGGTGGGCTCACTAGTGAAAACGAGTGTTGTGCCGGGACATTTATTGTGCTCGGGACAAGTTGTGAAAACGAGTGTTTTCCGCACCCGGTAGTGACTAGGAGTCCTAAAATGTGTTCTGGAATGATCCGTGCGCGAAACACCGAGGCACGACTTTGTTCATCTTCGCATTGGCCCATTAGTGATCCGCAATTGTTGCGCCGGGACAAGTTGTGAAAGCCATATTTTCCTTACCCGGTAGATACTAGGAGTCCTAAAATGAGTTCGGAAGAACCCGTATGCTAAACCTCGACGCAGAATTTTGTTCACGTTCGGGTGGGCCCACTAGTGACCCACATGTATTGCGTCAGGACAAGTTTGTAAAACCGTGTCTTCCACACCCGGCAGTGACTAGGAGTCGTAAAATGTGTTCCGGAACGACCCGTGCGCGAAACACCGACGCACAATTTTATTCATGTTCGGGTGGGCTCACTAGTGACCCGCATTTATTGCGCCGGGACAAGTTATGAAAACCGTGTTTTCCGCACCCGGTAGTGACTAGGAGTCCTAAAATGTGTTCTGGAATGATCCGTGCGCGAAACACCGAGGCACGACTTTGTTCATCTTCGCATTGGCCCATTAGTGATCCGCAATTGTTGTGCCGGGACAAGTTGTGAAAGCCATATTTTTCGCACCCGGTAGAGACTAGGAGTCCTAAAATGAGTTCTGGAAGAACCCGTATGCTAAACCTCGACGCAGAATTTTGTTCACGTTCGGGTGGGCCCACTAGTGACCCACATGTATTGCGTCAGGACAAGTTTGTAAAAACCGTGTCTTCCACACCCGGCAGTGACTAGGAGTCAAAACGTGTTCTGGAACGACCCGTGCGCGAAACACCGACGCACAATTTTATTCATGTTCGGGTGGGCTCACTAGTGACCCACATTTATTCCGCCGGGACAATTTGTGAAAACCGTATTTTCCGCACCCGATAGTGACGACGAGTCCTAAAATTTGTTCGAGGAACGACCCGGCGCAAAACACCCACGCAGGAATTTATTCATGTTCGGGTGGGCCCACTAGTGAGCCGCATTTATTGCGCCGAGACAAGTTGTGAAAACCTCGTTTTCCGCACCCGGTAGTGACTAGGAGTCCTAAAATGTGTTCTGGAATGATCCGTGCGCGAAACACCGAGGCACGACTTTGTTCATCTTCGCATTGGCCCATTAGTGATCCGCAATTGTTGCGCCGGGACAAGTTGTGAAAGCCATATTTTCCGCACCCGGTAGAGACTAGGAGTCCTAAAATGAGTTCTGGAAGAACCCGTATGCTAAACCTCGACGCAGAATTTTGTTCACGTTCGGGTGGGCCCACTAGTGACCCACATGTATTGCGTCGGGACAAGTTTGTAAAAACCGTGTCTTCCACACCCGGCAGTGATTAGGAGTCGTAAAATGTGTTCTGGAACGACCTGTGCGCGAAACACCGACGCACAATTTTATTCATGTTCGGGTGGGCTCACTAGTGACCCACATTTATTCCGCCGGGACAATTTGTGAAAACCGTATTTTCCGCACCCGGTAGTGACTACGAGTCCTAAAATTTGTTCAGGAACGACCCGGCGCAAAACAACCACGCAGGATTTTATTCATGTTCGAATGGGCCCACTAGTCAGCCGCATTTATTGCGCCGAGACAAGTTGTGAAAACCTTGTTTTCCACATCCAGTAGTGACTAGGAGTCCCAAAATGTGTTCTAGAACTACATGTGCGCGAAGCCTTTGTTCATCTTCGCATTGGCCCATTAGTGATCCACATTTGTTGCGCCGGGACAAGTTGTGAAAACCGTATTTTTCGCACCCGGTAGAGACTAGGAGTCCTAAAATGAGTTCTGGAAGAACCCGTATGCTAAACCTCGACGCAGAATTTTGTTCACGTTCGGGTGGGCCCACTAGTGACCCGCATGTATTGCGTCGGGACAAGTTTGTAAAAACCGTGTTTTCCGCACCCGGTAGTGACTAGGAGTCATAAAATGTGTTCTGGAACGACCCGTGCGCGAAACACCGACGCACAATTTTATTCATGTTCGGGTGGGCTCACTAGTGACCCGCATTTATTGCGCCGGGACAAGTTGTGAAAACCGTGTTTTCCGCACCCGGTAGTGACTAGGAGTCCTAAAATGTGTTCTGGAATGATCCGTGCGCGAAACACCGAGGCACGACTTTGTTCATCTTCGCATTGGCCCATTAGTGATCCGCATTTGTTACGCCGGGACAAGTTGTGAAAATCGTATTTTCCGCACCCGGTAGAGACTAGGAGTCCTAAAATGAGTTTTGGAAGAACCCGTGTGCTAATCCTCCACGCAGAATTTTGTTCACGTTCGGGTGGGCCCACTAGTGACCCGCATTTATTGCGTTTGGACAAGTTGTAAAAACTGTGTTTTCCACTCCCGGTAGTGACTAGGAGTCCTAAAATGTGTTCTGGAACGACCTGTGCGCGAAACACCGACGCACAATTTTATTCATGTTCGGGTGGGCTCACTAGTGACCCGCATTTATTGTGCCGGGACAAGTTGCGAAAACCGTATTTTCCGCACCCGGTACTGACTAGGAGTCCTAAAATTTGTTCGGGAACGACCCGAGCGCAAAACACCCACGCACGATTTTATTCATGTTCGCGTGGGCCCACTAGTGAGCCGCATTTATTGTGCCGGGACAAGTTGTGAAAACCACGTTTTCCAAACCCGGTATCGACTAGGAGTCCTAAAATGTGTTCTAGAACAACCTGTGCGCGAAGCTCCGACGCTCAATTTGATTCATGTTCGGGAGGGCTCACTAGTGACCCGCATTTATTGCGCCGGGAAAAGTTGTGAAAACCGTGTTTTCGGAACCCCGTAAAGACTAGGAGTCCTAAAATGTGTTCTGGAAAGACCCGTGCGCGAAACACCGACACACAATTTTATTGATGTTCGAACGGACCGACTAGTGACCCGCATTTATTGCACCGGGACGAGTTGTGAAAACCGTATTTTCCGCACTCGGTAGGGAGTAGGAGTCCTAAAATGTGTTCTAGAAAAACCTCGTGCGCGAAACACCGACGCACAATTTGATTCATGTTCGGGTGGGCTCACTAGTGACCCGCATTTATTGCGCCGGGACAAGTTGTGATAACCGTGTTTTCCGCACCCGGTAGTGACTAGGAGTCCTAAAATGTGTTCTGGAACGACCTGTGCACGAAACACCCACGCACAGTTTTATTCATCTTCGGGTGGGCTCACTAGTGACCCGCCTTTATTGCGTCGGGACAAGTTGTGGAAACCGTGTTTTCTGCACCCGATAGTGACTAGGAGTCCTAAAATGTGTTCGGAATGATCCGTGCGCGAAACACCGAGGCACGACTTTGTTAGTCTTCGCATTGGCCCATTAGTGATCCGCAATTGTTGCGCCGGGACAGGTTGTGAAAACCGTATTTTCCACACCCGGTAGAGACTAGGACTCCTAAAATGAGTTCTGGAAGAACCCGTATGCTAAACCTCGACGCAGAATTTTGTTCACGTTCGGGTGGGCCAACTAGTGACCCGCATGTATTGCGTCGGGACAAGTTTGTAAAAACTGTGTTTTCCGCACACGGTAGTGAATAGGAGTCATAAAATGTGTTCTGGAACGACCCGTGCGCGGAACACCGACGCACAATTTTATTCATGTTCGGGTGGGCTCACTAGTGACCCACATTTATTCCGCCCGGACAATTTGCGAAAACCGTATTTTCCGCACCCGGTAGTGAATACGAGTCCTAAAATTTGTTCAGAAACGACCCGGGCGTAAAACACCCACGCAGGATTTTATTCATGTTCGGGTGGGCCCACTAGTGAGCCGCATTTATTGTGCCGGGACAAGTTGTGATAACCTCGTTTTCCACGTCCGGTAGTGACTAGGAGTCCCAAAATGTGTTCTAGAACTACCCGTGCGCGAAGCACCGACACAAAATTTGATTCATGTTCGGGAGGGCACACTAGCGACCCGCATTTATTGCGCCGGGACAAGTTGTGAAAACCGTGTTTTCGGCACCCCATAGTGACTAGGAGTCCTAAAATGTGTTCTGGAACGACCCGTGCGCGAAACACGGACACACAATTTTATTAATGTTCGGGTGGGCTGACTAGTGACCCGCATTTATTACGTCGGGACAAGTTGTGAAAACCGTGTTTTTCGCACCCGGTAGTGACTAGGAGTCCTAAAATGTGTTCTATAACAACCTTTGCGCGAAACACCGACGCCCAATTTGATTCATGTTCGGGTGGGCTCACTAGTGACCCGCATTTATTGCGCCGGACAAGTTGTGAAAACCGTGTTTTCAGCACCCCATAGTGACTAGGAGTCCTAAAATGTGTTCTGGAACGACCTGTGCGCGAAACACCGACACACAATTTTATTGATGTTCGGGTGGGCTCACTAGTGACCCAGATTTCTTGCGCCGGGACAATTTGTGAAAACCTTATTTTCCGCACCCTATAGTGACTAGGAGTCCTAAAATGTGTTCTAGAAAAACCTGTGCGCGAAACACCGACGCACAATTTGATTCATGTTCGGGTGGGCTCACTAGTGACCCGCATTTATTGCGCCGGGACAAGTTGTGAAAACCGTGTTTTCCGCACACGGTAGTGACTAGGAGTCCTAAAATGTGTTCTGGAACGACCCGTGCGCGAAACACCCACGCAGAATTTTATTCATCTTCGGGTGGGCTCACTAGTGACCCGCCTTTATTGCGTCGGGACAAGTTGTGGAAACCGTGTTTTCTGCACCCGATAGTGACTAGGTGTCCTAAAATGTGTTCTGGAATGATCCGTGCGTGAAACACCGAGGCACGACTTTGTTAGTCTTCGCATTGGCCCATTAGTGATCCGCAATTGTTGCGCCGGGACAGGTTGTGAAAACCGTATTTTCCGCACCTGGTAGAGACTAGGGGTCCTAAAATGAGTTCTGGAAGAACCCGTATGCTAAACCTCGACGCAGAATTTTGTTCACGTTCGGGTGGGCCCACTAGTGACCTGCATGTATTGCTTCGGGACAAGTTTGTAAAACCGTGTTTTCCGCACCCGGTAGTGACTAGGAGTCCTAAAATGTGTTCTGGAACGACCTGTGCGCGAAACACCGACGCACAATTTTATTCATGTTCGGGTGGGCTCACTAGTGTCCCGCATTTATTGCGCCGGGACAAGTTGTGAAAACCGTGTTTTCCGCACCCGGTAGTGACTAGGAGTCCTAAAATGTGTTTTGGAATGATCCGTGCGCGAAACACCGAGGCACGACTTTGTTCATCTTCGCATTGGCCCATTAGTGATCCGCAATTGTTGCGCCGGGACAAGTTGTGAAAGCCATATTTTCCGCACCCTGTAGTGACTAGGAGTCCTAAAATGTGTTCTAGAAAAACCTGTGCGCGAAACACCGACGCACAATTTGATTCATGTTCGGGTGGGCTCACTAGTGACCCGCATTTATTGCGCCAGGACAAGTTGTGAAAACCGTGTTTTCCGCACACGGTAGTGACTAGGAGTCCTAAAATGTGTTCGGGAACGACCTGTGCGCGAAACACCCACGCAGAATTTTATTCATCTTCGGGTGGGCTCACTAGTGACCCGCCTTTATTGCGTCGGGACAAGTTGTGGAAACCGTGTTTTCTGCACCCGATAGTGACTAGGTGTCCTAAAATGTGTTCTGGAATGATCCGTGCGTGAAACACCGAGGCAC